>SJYV01034062.1:123092-156856 GCA_006410875.1 Neotragus pygmaeus
CCAGGAGCGTCTCTGCTTCTGCAGCTCCATCGCCTCCCCCTCCCACTGCTCTGTAAGGAGGCATGGAAGCTGTGGGGAGGGGAGGCAGCCCAGTCGGGTATTCCAGAACGAGGCTGGATGGTGTGAGCTCGAAAGCCCTGCAATTGCTGGAGCAACGGTGGCGACACTTGAGTTATTCACAAAGGCTGGAATTCAAATGAGGCTGGCGCTGCTCCAAGTCGCAGTAGCTTAGGAGGAGGGAGAAAGGCATATTAACTATTCATCAAGATCCGAGCGTTGCTGGGGCTCTGAGGTTCTCCATCTGCATCCCTCTTTCTATCATTGATTTCTAGAGGGGGAGGGGGCTCCTCCAGAAGCACTTTATCTGCCAGTCTCTGAGCTGGAGGTGGGGGCAGGGGGGCTGAAGTTAGGCAGATTTGTCTCGTCACATGATGGAGGACCTGTATCATGTGATGACTCCGGTGATGTTGGAGGCAGCATGTGACTCCCAGGGCTACGTGGGCTCAAAAACAATTTAAATACAAAAACACAAGCAGGTTCCCCTCCTCTCCTTTGCCTTTTGGTCTGGCTCTCCCTTCCCTTTGGGTTGGCGCCGGCCTAAATGGAAAACCCGTCGTCTTGCCTCCACTAACCTGTGAGGACCGGGTACCTGGAGGCCAAGGCCCCTCTGCTGGGGTGGGGGGCGGTCCCCCGGGAGCTGTACCCCATCATTCCGCAGCCCGGTAAGTTCCCGAACACTTGGAGCGATCGTGTGTGAAGCCGATCTGGACCGCCTCATTAGCGTGCACGGGCACCCTGGTTGGGCGCGTTGGCCGGGAAGTGTCGGCAGGCTCCGGGGACCCGCGGCTCCCGCCCGGCCAAACAGACGCAGGCTTCCTGGGGGCAGCGCGCGGCTGTGCCGGCTGGCATGTGCGCCCCATCTCTGCACCCTGCCTTGCCTGTCTTCTCCCTCCTCGCTCTTCTCAGCCTCTCTTACTTCTCACCTCTTCCCTTTCCAGTCCCCTCTCCTTTTCTCTCTTCATCACCCCCACCCTCTGTCTCTCTCTCTCTCCTGGCTTTTCTTAGGAGTCCCTCTCCTCTGGACTGTAAACATTTGGGAGAAGTACCTAGATTTTAGGATCTTTCTGTCCAGAGTCTGAAGGACTAGCTTCTGGGAACCTGATGGTTGGAAACGTACCCAACAACCCCTCCTGGATGGTTTGCTCACTAGGACAATGCAGAAGGCCCAGCTCTTGTCCTGCATGTGTGCGTGCCTGTATGTGTTAAGGGCGATTGATGGATTTCCTGGGGCCATCAGAACTGATTCTTGGGTGGATGTCTGCTGGCTCCAGATCCCAGCTCACCCAAGGGGATCATCAAGTGATAGGAACGGCAGTTACAGCAGTTAGACCATGTCCTTTGACCCTAAACGACTGACTCCCCGTGGGAGAAATCGGCTGTGGAAGCAGAAGGCAAGATCCGGTGCTCAGTGCTTGGGGGCTCATTCAGCTGTCCCCAGGCACCTCTCAGAGGTGGCTTAGAGTTTGAGACCACACCTTGGCAGAATGAGACAGAGCGCTGGCTGAGAAACTAGCCACAGGGAAGACACATGTAAATTTAATCGCGGCAGTGTCTGTATCCCCAGAGGAAGGACACGTTGGCCGTGTCAGAAGCTCCTGGTTCACCGTTCCCTAGGTGTGCTGGCATCTGTTCAGCAAGAAATAATTAACGTTTTTAAAATATTTATTTATTTGGCTGCCTTAGGTCTTAGTTGCCGTGCGTGGGATGTTTGCTTTGGCAAGCGGGCTTCTCTAGTGGCAGTGTGTGGTCTTAGTTGCTCCAAGGCCTGTGGGGTCTTAGTTCCCAACCAGGGATCAAACCCGAGTCTCCTGCATTGGAATGGAGATCCTTAACCACTGGACCTCCAGGAAAGTCCCCAAAATGAACTATTACCGAGCATAATCCACCCAACAATTCAATGTGGAGATGCTATTTGTATCCCCATTTTAGAGATGGGAAAACTGAGGCACAAAGGAGCTAGTTAGGTCACTCAGTTTGTAAGTGATGGAGCTTGGATTTGAGTCCAGGCAGCTTTTCTCCAGAGCCTGCACTGATAACTTCTATGATAAACTCCCTTCCCCCAAATACCTATCCCCAATCCTATGTGCCTGGTGGTGTGCAAAGCTGGGGGCCACATCTGTGAACAAATAGAGACTTCCTGTTCTCATGGAGTTTACAACCCAGTGGAAAAGGCAACTAATAAACATATCGTCACCAAAGACTATATATTGTTTCAAATTAGAGTATTTGCTAAGAAGGAGAATAATAGGGTAGCACGAGAATATATAACCGGAGACAAATATGTTGGGGGGGCATAGGGGAAGATTTGCTCAAAGGAGTCCCCTTTGATGCTGTGGAATTTAAGTTATGACTTGAAAGGAGAACAGGAGTCAACCAGGTGAAGAGCCAGGAAGAGCATTCCAGGGAGAGGGAATGGGGTGTCTGAGAAGCGGGAGCACCTCAAGAGGAAAAACAGGGGGACCATGGGAGGTGAGGCCATCCAGATAGCGTGGGTCGCAGCTATTGTGGATCAGTCGCTCAGTCGTGTCCAACCCTTTCCAACCCTGTGGACTGCAGCATGCCCTTCACTGTCTCCCAGAATTTGCTCAAATTCGTGTCCATTGAGTCAGTGGGTCACAGTAGGCCTCGCTAAAATGACTTGGGTTTTATCTCAAGATCAATGAAAAACCTTTTAAACATTTTGCAAAGGGAAGTAGCATAATTGTATTTGCAATATGAAAAGACTCCTTCCAGAGATGTATCGGTTAGTTTTTGCTGCATTACAAAGCACCCCAAATCGTAACAGCTTCAAGCAACCATCATTTATAGCTCAACTGCAGCTGGGATCATCTGGACAGAATTACTTGCCTAGTTCGCTCATACAGCTAGTCAGCTGGCTGGTGGTGGTTGATCTTAGATGGTCTCACTCATCAGTCTACTAATTGGCAGAGGCAATTGAAACTGGCTGGACCTGTGTCTCCATGTCTAACAAGCTAGCTCAGTCCTCTTCAAATGATGGCTGGTTTCCAAATTCAACAAGAGAACAAGAGAAGGGAAGCCCCGGTGCACAGGCACGTTCAAACGTCTGCTTGTGTTGTGCTTGTTACTGCTCCATTGGCCTAGACAAGTTACACGGTCAAGCTCGGATCGATGGGATGAAGAGATATACCGCTTGACAAGAGGAGTTATAAAATACTATGTCTATTCATTTCCAGGTGCTCTATGAATTCGAAATGGTAAGCCTGATGCTGTCTTCATTTACTATGGGAAGAACTGAAAGCTAAGAGGAAGTGTAAAGCCAGTTTTGCTGTGATTAGAGATGAACTTAGATCTGGTCATATATCAAGCTTTATTTTTTCTTAGAATAACCAACGGTCTGAGCATCTCTTTTGGATGTGCATCAGAAGAGTGTCTAAAAAGTGGTGTAGAAATATCTTCTCTTCTCATGGGGTTATCTGGGAATGGCTTGGAATTCAAGAAGACTTTGAGATTGTTACCCTAGAGTGAAATTTGGACCATTTAGAACTTGGAGTGTGTTTCAGTGTTTTAGGCAAGACAACAGTGTGTACAGAGGCCCTGAGGCAAAGTAGGTGGCTTATTTGGGGAAATAGGAGGCATTAGTTTAATGTAATTGCAGTGGAGATGGCATGGGAGTAGACAGATTAGAAAAACATTTAGGAGGCAGAAAGACCATGCCTTGCTGATGAACTTGATTGGAGTTTAAGAAAAGGGACATAGTCATGAAGACCTGCAGGTTGGTGATGTCATTTCCTAAGGTAGAAAGATTAGGAGAGGATCAGAATATTTTGGTAGGTAAAAAGATAATGGGCAGGCAAAAAAAAAAAAATAAGCATTCTATCAACTTGGTCAAATGTTGCTGAGATGTCGAGTAAACTGAGGACAGGAAATTGTCTATTCAAGTTGGTAACATGGAGGTAGCTGAAGATTTTGATGAGAACAATTTTGGTGGAGCAGTGATGATGGAAACCAGACTGGAGTGTGTTAAGGAGTGAATCCCTAGGGGCTAAAGAGTGGTAAAGAGTCTGCTTGCAATGCATGAGACCTGGGTTTGATCCCTGAGTTGAGAAGATTCCCCAGGGAAGGGAATGGCAACCTACCCTAGAATTCTTGCCTGGGAAATCCCTCAGAGCCTGGTGGGCTACAGTCTAAGGAGTCAAAGAGAGTCGGACACAACTGAGCTACTAACACTTTCACTCTCAAGGAATGNGAAGGGAACGGCAACCTACCCCAGAATTCTTGCCTGGGAAATCCCTCAGAGCCTGGTGGGCTACAGTCTAAGGAGTCAAAGAGAGTCGGACACAACTGAGCTACTAACACTTTCACTCTCAAGGAATGAATAAAGGTGAATAAACTTCAAAAAGGAGCACAAAAATCCGGCATTATTTAGATATGGGTCAAGGTTGGGGGTCTATCTTGTTTTTATCTTTGCTTAAAAAAAATAAAAGCAGCAACCTGTAGTTTATGTAAACTGTTGGAATGGTCCAGTTGAAAGGGAGAGAGGGAATTGGGATCTAAAGTGTCTGTGAATCAAGAGGTGATGATAAGGTTATTTTATTTTATTTGTTTATTTGGCTGCACCAGGTCTTCATTGCGGCACTCGAGACCTTCCATCTTCATTGCAGCATGCGGGATCCTTAGTTGTGGCGTGCAAACTATTAGTTGTGGTATGGGGGATCCAGTTCCCTGCCCAGGGATCAGACATGGGCCCACGGAGTTGGGAGCACAGAGTCTTAGCCACTGGACCACCAGCAAAGTCCCAGATTTTTATTTTATTTTTTTGAAAGGAGGGAATAATGAGAAAAAAGATGGAGGCAATACATGATGATTTGGTGCTTAGAGGATGAAGAATTTCCCATCAGCCAACTTTTATTTTCCCAGTGAAATATAAGAGAAAGTCTTTAGCAGAGAGAAAGGAGATAAGAAGAGGGAGAAGGTGAACATGTAAAATGGAGAGGGTGAGATAAGCATCCTAAAGAGAGAAACAGGGCTGCTGGGCCCAGCAGAGAGCCTACTGAAAACAGAGAGCATAGATTTAAAATCATCTCCTTTTTTCCAGTAACATTTAAGTGCTAGTTTCAAAAACCTGGAGAAGTTGGATTGCAAGTTGGGTTGAAGTTTTGCTGAATGAATTCCACGGGAAAGAAAAGGGTCAGATGTTGAAGGGGTTTTCAGAGGAATGGATTTTCCAGGTGAGCCACAGAATCCAAGCTGGGCCAGAGTGGGAATGGAACCAGGAAGGGATGATAGAGGATGAGTTAGTGGTAGGCTTAGTGGAATAGAGGTTTGATGAGGTGAAAGACTGCATTCTTGGTGGTAGTCTAGCATCGTCATCACCTGGGAGCTTGTTAGAAAAGCGGACTGTCAGGCCTCAACCTAGATTTTCTGAATCCAAGTCTGCATGTTAACAATCCTCAGGTGACTTACATGACTTACACTGAAGATTTAGAAGCAATGATCTAGATCGTCTTGTGAAAAATAGATGGTGCTATTCTGGGCAGAGTGAGAAGTCAGTGAACCCCAAGANCTGGAGAAGGGAATGGCAACCCACTCCAGTATTCTTGCCTGGAGAATTCCATGGACAGAGGAGCCTGGGAGGTTACAGTCCATGGGATCGCAAAGAGTCAGACATGTCTGAGTGACTTAACACATAACACTGGTATCTGATGACATCTACCCCAAGTGAATACTTTGCATTCCCTTTCTCTCTACAGACCTTGTCCCTTCGTTAGGTTTTAGACCTGTTGTTTGCTTTGCAACTTCAACTCTTTTATAAGTTAACATAGAAAAGTTATGATTTTGAAGTTAATGCTCTCATTTTAAGAATGGTGCTCCTTTTAGCTCTTTTCATTCTTTCCTTCCATTTTAATACCCAAACTATGTTCCATTAAATGAATATATAATCCACTTTTTAAAACCAATTCCAGTCCTTTATATTGTACTTTTAGGCAATTTTCCTTTTTTTTGCTATTATAAATAAGGTTGCGTCACCCTTGTAGATAAATCTATCTTTGATTATTTACTTTCTATTCATTTACAACCTAAAGAGAGAACAAGCAGGCATATCAGGAACAATTAAGTAATGATGTAAGGTACCATAAAATGAATGCCCAAAATAACATTCTAGAATTCAATAATAATAAGGAGTCATAATGAAACTATAATGGTGCCTCACATCTGTGAAGAACTTAATATCCTTCACACTTATTAACCTTTTGATCTTAACAATAATGCCCCATTTTCCTTATTAGGAAAATAAGGCTGTTAAGTAATGGAGCTGGGACTTGACTCAGTATCTCAGGGAATATCTTCATAAAAGAGGAGATGGGCCTGAGCTGAATCTTGAAAGATAGGTAGCTTAACAATAGGGAAAGACAGGAGAAGACATATCTTGATGAGAAGGCAATGATGATGTGGAGACACAACTATGTATAACTTATACACATCTGTACAATCTACAGAAGCACAGATTGAGACTGAAAAAGGCTTGGACTATTGAATTCTGTCATTGATGTGTTTCTTGTTCTCATTTTAGATAAATGATACCCATATCAGATTATCTAGGTGATTAGTACAAGGGGCTTGACCTGAGAGTAGGAAGCCTCCAGCTCAGCTGTTCTCTGCGTTTGACTGATTTAATCCATGTGTTCCACCCAAACCAGGAAGGGAGCCAGCCTCTCCTTCACCCAACCAAGCAGAGTTCAGTGTTTGGGTGGAAAGGAAGATGCATTCCAGCTGTCCCCAAAATGAAGAAAAGCAGAAGATGGTTCCCCCACCCCCCTTCTTCAGTGAAATAAACCTGACCTTCTGATAGGAGAGTCTGTCTTGAATCAGAAATGGTTTAACTAAATCACAACAGGAAGCTGCTCCAGTTACAGCCCGACTTGCTCTAGGTCCTGATGGATGCAGATAGCATGCTACCTGACTTCATGAAGCTCTGGGTGTATCAGGTAGTTGCCCCAAGGGGTCTATACAAAGACTTTGCCTCTGGAATTTCTGCTATCAGAACTACCTGAAGGCGGAATATTTGCCAAAGTTAGAAGCAATAACCCAATAGTTGAGAACCCTGTCTCTAAATGTAGTTAATTTCTATTTAATTAGCCAGTAACTACATTTAAAAGAAACAACAGTTGGTAATCAAAACCAGGAGGACAGAGGATGAGCAGTTGTGTGACAGGATAGAATTACTAGGCCAAAACAAAGTTGGAGGAAAGTGAGAGACATGCCGTTTCAGAGAAAACAATGTTGGGAGAGGAGGGATTGTCAAAAAGCAGCCATGGGCCTCATAAAGATTGTATCAGCTTTTCCTTGTGTTTGTTAGCCATCAGTAAAACTGATTTTAATCACCAAGTAGTCTTTAATTATAAAGCATTTGTTCCTTTATTAAATAAAAATTAAAAGCACATGTAAAGGACAAGTTAAAAAACTGTCAAATGGGATGAGAGTTTGGCACATCCTGGTACATCCTTGGTGACAGAGGTACAGCTTGGCACTGGTTTCCAGGAAACCCCTCAGCTCCCAGGGCTCTTGCTGATGCCCTGGCTGCTGGTGGTATGCATTTGTAGGCAAAGGGGCTGCTCCTTTGGGGAAGATATGTGGAATTCCCCAGGGCTGGGGCGAGGTCCCTCTCTCTACCAATTCATCCCCTGCATTTGTAATCCTTGCCTTTTCTGTACCACTGAAGATGTCTTCATGTGTCTTATGAAGACATCCTTTCCTCCATGCTATTCTTCACTAAGTGAGAGAGAAGGAGAGAGAATGAAGAAGGGAAGGGGAAGGGACTGGGAGAAGAGATGAGAGCAGCTCTGGGGCCCCAGAGCGTGAGCAAGTTTCAGTTGAGCTGTTCTTTTAGGCAAACATTTTCTAATTAATCTTTAAACCCAGACCCTTGTTCCACTCTCTCCAAAATGCAGGATGTGTCTCCCTTCTGGTTAGCATGAAATGATTTCTTCTCTTTCCTTCATTGGAAACTGGAATTGATCTTCTTTAAAGATAAAAATTACATTTCTGCTTAATTCCTATTTGATTCATTTGGAACCAGTGCATTTTCATCAGAGCGACTAAAAAGCCCTGTGAGAATCAGCTCAGAAGAAGGAATGTACAGAGGGTCACGATAAGTAGCACTTCTCATCAGACCTGCTGCCCAGGGATGTTAAAGTGCTTTTTAAAATGGGGACTAATAAGGCTACTCAGCTTTTACTGTTTTCTAAGAGCCTCAGCTAAATTAATCATGGCACAGAATAACCCTTCCTGTAAGGTAAAATAATGATTCCCGGTATTTTGAAAGCAATCGCTGATCCACAAAGAGGGAGGTAACGTCTCCCTGAACCAAGATTAAAACTCCACTCCCTTCCTGTCATCAAAGGCCGGCTTGTTTGTATCCGAGCGGGGCCTTGGGAGAGCCAGGCGCTGGGTCGAGCAGCCGCAGCCGCAGGAATGGGAGGCCATGCAAGACTGAGGCTGTGGAAATGCAGGCTCGGGGTGGGGGCTGTTGAGGCTTTGTTTACTAATTACATATTCTCCCTGAAAGTGGTCGGCATCAGCAGGGCTTCCAGCTCAGGGACTCAACCCAGCCCAATCCTATCTAGGAGGGGCTGGCTGCGCCCACTGGCCCAGGCCACCCACACACTGGCACTCCATGCACATGGAGTCCAGCTCCCCTCCTGCATTAGCTACAGCGTGGATTCCTGGTCACATCTGCACAGCCAGAGTGAAAGCCTGTAATTTCCATAGAATCCAGTTCTTTTGAGTCAGAGCTGCAGATGAATGTTTGTTTTATTTTTTCTTTTCAAGGTGATTACACGTCCTTTGGTTGTGGGGAAGACTGGGCTATCACAGAGAGAAGTTGAGTGAATTATTTAAAAAGTATGCAGCAAAGGCCTGTGAATCACCAGGGAGGTGGGATGGCATCTCTCCCTCATCTGGGGGCCTCTCCGAGGAAAAGCAGAAAGGACCCCAGAAGGCTTGCTGGACACCAGTTTAATTCAGAAAATAGAGCAGCACTTCACACTTCACCTCGCTTGTGCTGGGTGGGGAATTGTAAAAGAGGACACAGTCAAAATAGTCATTAAGGCCAAACCAGAGTCAGCCCAAAGCCAGGCCTGCATTCCCAGGAACCTGCTGGGCCGTGGTATTTGCATACATCAGTCTCCAGTCTCCATTGTCTCCCACAGGAAGAACTTGTTCTATTCCATTAAGAACGGCTGAATATTTTATTGGCTAAAAACTAGGGGCCTGGGCTGGATGGTAAACAAGTTTGGAGTGCTGTTTTTGAATTGTGTTTATGTTTTATACATGAAACAGTTTTAAGTATTTTTTTGTTCAATTCAAAACACTCCAGAAATTCTGCAACTTGAGGGGACAACCACTGCAAAAGTTCCGGGGCAACATTTGGACACTTTCAAGATTACTTCAGGGACTTGAATGGTGAGAAACAAGAAGGGACAACTTTTATTAAGAAAAACATTTTAGTAGCTGAATACAGAAATCAAAACCAAGAGCAGGCGTTCCAAATTCATATTGTGAAGCGCCTACAAAAAGATTCTTCTGTCAGCTTTCACAGTGTGGAGAGTTCATCTTTTCATCTCATCAAGTGAAAATATGCCCCAATTCCCGAGTAGGTATTCAGTTCATACAAGGGAACAGGGCGGGTGTTCTCATTCGGCAAACACTCTGCGGACTCCAGTCAAAGATCCCTGTGGTCTAGGCTAGTGAGAGAAAGGGGTGCCCTCTGCCTGGCTGTGGCTACGCAGGGATCAGCTTTCACAGATGCAGGCAGGAGAACAAAGAGCAGGCTTCATCTGCCCACACCCCACAGGCCCATGTGCAGGGGGAGCGCCATTCCAGTGCCCATCACATGGCCTCTGTGGCATAAAAGCCTTTTAATAATTCTGATTTTGAATATCAAATTGAAATGAAAAGTGCATTTAGGAAGGATGGGCTGTAACCACACTGAAATGCATGTTCTATGCAAACAGGTTGAGCAGGTGCTGTGTGCTGAGCTGTGGTTCTCTGTTTGGCTGCACATTGCCTCACCTGCTCTAAGATGTACTGATGCTGCCTCCCTATCACCGTCCTACACCCTCCCCAATAGTATGATTTATTGTAACTGACCTCAGATGTGGCCAGGGGCATCATTTTTTAAAGCTCTCCAAGTGACTCTAGGAAGCAAACTTGAGAATAGCTATGGAGTGATTTAAGACAGCATTTAAGGCCGCTCCATCATCTAGCCCCAGCCAAGCTTTTTGTCCTTATCTTTCTCCACCCCCATCTCAGCCTGTACGTGAGACACAAAGAGACCTTCTCACTATACCTGAATGTACTTTGTTCATTTATATTGTCATGCTTTTATGCATCCACATTGTCTCATTCTGGTCACCAAAGAAAGGCCAGTTAAAAGTCCTCTGTGCAGCCTTCCCTACCTGTCACCTCATCTTCACCAGTGAGTCACTTCTTGCCCCTTAATCACAGTTCATAGTTTTTCTCATATTGTATTAACGACATCTGCTTATCGATCTGCCTGTTCTCTCTCCCCAGCCAGAATGTGGACTCTGCTTTCAGCAATGAGCACCAGACGTGGCAGGGTAAGGGTTTCTATGAATGTTTATTGAATGAATGAATGAATGCCAATCTTGATATTGTTGATGTTCCATCACTTTGATCCCAATTCTCTGACCATGGTCCCCTGGGAGACCAAGTTAGTAATTTGGAGGTGGCAGCCTGTATCTTTGATAATCAAAGTAGGGTTCATACACTAGAGCTTGGTTATATTATCTGAGCACTTGTTATAAATGTAAAATTTGCATTTTAATGAGATCTCAGGGTGATTCATATGTACAGCACAGTTTGAGCTATATTTTTTAACAAGTTCCCAGGTGGCTTCTACGTAGCCAGTCTGCCAACCAGTACTGGGACCCACCATCTTAGAATTTTATTTACTGGATGTAGTGAACCCTGTGTAATTGCCTACTGCTGCTGCTGTTGTTTAGTTGCTAAGTCGTGTCTGACTCCTTCTTGAGCCCATGATATATAGCCTGTCAGGCTCCTCTGTCCATGGGATTTCCCAGGCAAGAATACCGGAGTGGGTTGCCATTTCCTTCTCCAGGGAATCTTCCTGACCCAACAATTCAACCCTGTCCCTTCTGCACAGGCAGGTGGATTCTTTAACACNCAGGCTCCTCTGTCCATGGGATTTCCCAGGCAAGAATACCGGAGTGGGTTGCCATTTCCTTCTCCAGGGAATCTTCCTGACCCAACAATTCAACCCTGTCCCTTCTGCACAGGCAGGTGGATTCTTTAACACTAAGTCACCTGGAAAGCACTGATTGCCTACTAGTTGCTTCTGCTCTCCCTTTCCCTTCCTTGCAAAGCCCTGATTTTGTTCAGTTATCAGGCCTTCACCTGTCAAGCCAGTGCCTCAGGAAGCTTGATCCCACCTCCAGCCCAATAAGTGGACCTGATTGGTCAAAGGCATGGCCTATCCATCTGGCCAGGGATCAGTTGAGGAATGGACGTGAGACCAGATTCAGGAATGAATATGAGGGTAAGTAAGCTAAGGGCAATACAGAAAGTTTTCTCTTTCCTAAGAGAAAGGCAGATATGGGAGAAAAAAATCTCTCTTCTTTAGGAAATTCTTCTTCTTCCTGTATGTGATCCCTCGAACTGCTGCTACCACCTTGCCGCTTGCCTAAGGAGGAAGGTCAATGCTGAGGAATCGGAGCAAAGAGATAGGAAGGACATGAGTCTATAGCGTTGTTGTGCCTTGCTGTCTCTGGACTTCTTTTATGGAAGGTAAATTTTTTTGTTGGTGTTTTTTGGTTTTTTGCTTGTATTTTTAACCGTTTAAACCATTTCTGATCCTTGCAACCCAAAGCAGACATTGATATACTGAATATCTTACTAAATTTATTCAATCAATAAATATTTCATTTATTGTGAAGCATTATGTTAAGTACCTTATAAATGTTATCCCCAACCCCTAAGCAATCTGTAAGTTGGGTATTATTACTCCCATCTTATAGATGAGGAAACTGAAACTTAAAGCAGTAAAATGATTCATTAGATCAAATAGCTATCAAATGGTAAAGACAGAATCTGAACCTAGGTCTAAGTCCAGAGCACATGCTTTGTCCACTCTCCTGTGCTTCCTAGTTTGAGTAGCTTTATTGCATGAGGTTTCAGAAGATCAATAGTTCTCAATTTTTTAAACTTAAGACCCTTTTACATTCTTAAAATGATTGAGAATCATGAAGATTTTTCATTTATTTAGTTTTTAACTACTGATACTTAACACACTGAAAATTAAAATGGAAAATTTTAAGGTATTTATTTAATTCATTCAAGAATAATATTAATTAACTCATCCAATACTCACTTCAGTAATACAGTTTTTTTGGAAAATAATTATATTTTCCAAAACAAAATGAAGTAATGAGGAGAGTGACATTGTTTTACACTTTTGCAAATCTCTTTAAACCTGGCTTAAGAGCAGACAGCTGGAGTCTATCTACTTCCACATTTAGTCTGTATTGTTTTAGTTAAAGTATACTGAGAAAATCTGACTTTGCACAGATGTGTCATTGGAAAAGAAAGGAGTATTTTATGAGCTCTTTCAGATAATTGTATACTCTTTGATACTACACCAGAACTGTACAAGTGGTAGTTTCTTAAAGGTTAGTTGCAATGTGGAACTTAAAAACGAAAGAGTGATTTTTTCATCTCTGTTGCATTAAAATCCAGTGATCCACTTTGTAGTTTGCAGTGATCTTTTACTCCTGCCTAATTTTGTAACACCAGGCATTGGTCACTTGGAAAATGTTGATTCACTGAGTTATGCAGATCTTCAAAATGTAAGGTATTCATGGCTGATACAAGTTTTCAAAAATTCTAATTTTTTTTTGGAGGCTCAGTTTTACCACTGGCAACAAAATACTGTCAGTTATTTTCTTGAAAGTGACAGGCTTGCTTGTTTATTTAAAAAAAAAAAAGCTAAATGCCCAAGTTTGAATAACTGTAATTTGTTTCTATTTTTCTTTCAAGTAAAATTAATGGTTCTTGACAAAGGCAGCTAGTTTAGCTTGTAACTCAATTACACAAGTGCTTTTCCTTGAGACAAACATTGTACTACAGTTTGTAGCAGATGTTCTNGCCCAAGTTTGAATAACTGTAATTTGTTTCTATTTTTCTTTCAAGTAAAATTAATGGTTCTTGACAAAGGCAGCTAGTTTAGCTTGTAACTCAATTACACAAGTGCTTTTCCTTGAGACAAACATTGTACTACAGTTTGTAGCAGATGTTCTTTATGCTTATTTTCCATTTTTGCACATAAAATATTAAAAATATATATACCTAAAGGTCTAGATTTAATATAACAAATAATGTTAATGGCTTTGTCAAAAACATCTTTTTCAAAATTTTATTTAGTTATTATGTTTTTGTCTGTGCTGGGTCTTCACTGTTATGTGTGAGCTTTCTCTTTTTATGTTGAGTGGGGCCTCCTCTCTGGTTCAGTGCTCAGGCTTCTCTCTGCAATGGCTTCTCTTGTGGAGCACAGGCTCTGCAGCATGCGGGCTGAGTAGTTGCAGCATGCAAGCTTAGTTGCTCTGTGGCATTTGGAACTTCCTGGACCAAAGGTCAAAAAACCATGTCCCTGGCATTGGCAGGTGGATTCTTAACCACTAGACCACTAGGGAAGTCCTGTCAAAGACATTCTTCAGTGAAAGAGATGGGGCTTTTTTGGTACTTTGTGTGTGTGACAGTGAATGCAATAACTAATAGTATTATTTGGTACCACTGCCTGGACTTGAGCTAAGGCACCAGAGGTTTTTACCACCTTGACTTGTGTATCATCCATGCAAATGTCAACACAGTGAAAAAGGTAAATGGCATCTTAGTATTATCCTGAAACTAATTTTGACCTCATGGGCCACCTAAGACAGTTTTGGACTCCGCAAGTGGCCACAGACCACACTTGGAGAACACCTGCTGCTGCTGCTGCTGCTGCTAAGTCGCTTCAGTCGTGTCCAACTCTGTGTGACCCCATGGACTGCAGCCTACCAGGCTCCTCTGTCCAAGGGATTTTCCAGGTGAGAATACTGGAGTAGGTTGCCATTGCCTTCTCCAGGAGAACACCTACAGTGGGTAATAATTTCATGAGCAAAAACTCTTAGGAAAATTTCTGGATACAAAGTGATTATTGCAAGGGTCTGGAAGAGACTGAGTTCTATGTCACATCACGGTCTGGCCCTGCATCTGGGTCAACTTCACTGTTGACCCAGTAGCTTTCGCACAGGGTCATTAACAGAGGAGTCTCAGGAGTGTCCAGGTGCTGAGGTGTTTGTGCCAGAGGGCACAGGAAATTGGCTTACCCAGTCCCTGTGCTGCTAGTTACAGAGACACTTACAACACTGCAAATCCACAGCTAACCTCTTTGTTTCCCTATTCAGCCCATAAGGCAATTTAACTTGTATTATGCTCAGACATCAACTATTTAATGTGATCTGATTTCTGTTTATAATTCTTAAAATACTCCTATTTGTCAGATTGTCTAAGCCTTACTCTTGGGATAAAATTTCTTTTGTACTGAATAACTTTTAAATAATGGAGGTTTTGTGTCATTCTGAAGGGCATCAAGACTCTCTCTCTCAAGCAGCCTCTTTCCCCTGTAGCTTGCCAGAAGCAGGCATCTTGGCAACACAAAACACCAAGTCTGAGGGCATCACACTGAGCCAGACCCTATTTCCAGGAAAGAAAATCCATGTTCTTGAGCCAGAACTAATTCTCTGATGGCTGGGATTTTCCTTTCTCTTGCTGGAGAGGGAAGAATGACAATGGTTTACTTGAATCCCTACAGTGGGAAAAGCCACCCAGAAATTCCAGCCTGCCAGACATTTCCACACCAGGGATACTATCCCTTGACTTGTGCATACACTGAGAAATTTGCCCTGGCATCATCTGAAGGCTTAAAGAAAGATCCTATCCCTTACAAGCAGCTATGCCTAGGGCTGCCTCAAACTGGGGAAAAGGCCAGTCATGCCACTCTCCTGCTATATTTACTGAACAGATTTCTTAAAGTGCAGCAACAAGACAGACAACCAAAAAATTTGACCTCAATTTGTTCGATAGAATGATAGTTTCTGCCTTGCTGTTGTTGCACTGCTGTTAAAAAAAAAAAAAAAGTAATAATAAATGTGATCTGAATATGGCAGGGAAGGAAGCTTAGACGAATGGCTCTGAGCTTTAGCAAGCTTTTAAAAAAATATTTGAGCTAAAATATTCTTTCCTTCAGGGTCACCTGGCTTTTTGTTCCCCTTGGAAAAGACAGCTGCATTATACATTCCTACTGTCACTTCTGTGCTAGGAACACAAGAGCTGTAGTGATTTCCTGGACTCTGTATATCTAAATCTTCCCAGAGAATTCACCTAACCTCCATGCATCAGGTCCAACCACACCTTGGAAGGGAGGGAGGAGAAAGCAGGAGTTATAAAATGTACTTGGGACAACAGTTTCCCAGATCTGGATCAAGTTAGTTTTATCTGTATGACATGCCTGGCCTCTGAATGCTTTTGAGCTTGAGAACAAATATTATTCTGGGTGATCTGCCTTTTACCTCCTTATACCCTACTGCCCTTTTCACAGTGAGCTTTAAAAATATATATCTATTTATTTTTCTTCTTTAAAAATTGAAGTGTAGTTGGTATACAATGTTGTATTAGTTTCAGGTATACAGCAAAGTGGTTCAGTTTGGTATATATTCTTTTTCAGATTCTTTTGCCTTACAGGTTATTACAAGGTACTGAATAGTTCCCTGTGTGATACAGTAGGCCCTTGTTGGTTCCTGTCCACTTTATCTATTTTATGGTTCAGTTCAGTTTGGTTCAGTCACTCAGTCATGTCCGACTCTTTGCAACTTCATGGACTGCATCATGCCAGGCTTCCCTGTCCATCACCAACTCCTGGAGCTTGCTCAAACTCATGTCCATCGAGTCAGTGATGCCATCCAACCATCTCATCCTCTGCTGTCCCCTTCTCCTCCCACTTTCAATCTTTCCCAGCATCAGGGTCTTTTCAAATGAGTCAGTTCTTCACATCAGGTGGCCAGAGTATTGGAGTTTCAGTTTCAGCATCAGTCCTTCCAATGAATATTCAGGACTGATTTTCTTTAGGATAGACTGGTTGGATCTCCTTGCAGTCCAAGGTACTCTCAAGAGTCTTCTCCAACACCACAGTTCAAAAGTATCAGTTCTTCAGTGCTCAGCTTTCTTTAAAAACATGAACATTTTATGTTTAGGGGCTTTTTAGGTGGCTCAATGGTAAAGAATCTGCCTGGCAATACAGGAGATCTGGGTTCAGTCCCTGGGTCGGAAGACCCCCTCGAGAAGGAAATGACAACCTACTCCAGTTTTTTTGCCTAGGAAATCCCAGGTACAGAGAAGCCTGGCAGACTACAGTCCTTGGGGTCACAAGGAGTCAGACATGACTTAGCGAGAGCATGCATTTTATATTTAGTGTGTATACAGTGAACTTTTGCTTAATACTTTAACTCATTATTTTGTTGGCAGTTCTTCCATTCCTCACAGCCAGCCCTCCAAGCACAGTTTTGATATATTATTTCTGTGTTGTACTAAAAAGGACAAATGAACCAATAAGCTGGGGGACTCTGTATTCTAGTTCTGTCCTAAATGATCATAGATATTGGAAAACTCACATCCCTGTCTTGGGCATCATCTATAAACTGGGGATTTGAAGAAGACAGAATTTCTAGTGGTTTGTAAATCTGGGGGCCAGAAATACATTTTTTGCAAAGCCTCCTTTTCCAGCATCTCCTTCTATTGGTCATTTTAAGACAGAATCTCCCCTGTGCTAAGACAAGCTTTGGGGACCACTGGACTTGATTGGCTGTAGATTCTTTTCAACCCTAACATTTTTTTTTTCTGTCTCTCTCCAAGTGCTGAATATTCCCCCTCACCCTGCACTAACTTGTGCTTAAATTGCCAAAGTGCCTTTGCCTTCCAAGTGGTCCATAGGGCTTCATGTGCTTGTGCTCAGTTGCCCCAGACACTTTGCGATCCTATGGACTGTAGCCTGCCAGGTTCCCCTGTCTATGGGGTTTTCCAGGAAGAATATTGGAGTGGGTTGCCATTCCTCCTCCAGGGGATCTTCCCTACCCAGGAATCAAACCTGCATCTCCTGTGTCTTCTGCATTCCAAGCAGATTCTTTACCACTGACCCATCAGGGAAGCCCTCCCATGGTTTTAGGTAACTCCCTATTTCTCCAGGCTGTAGTCTTGATCTTCCACAGCCTAAATTAAGAGATGAGCAATCTGGTGATTTTTAGTATCTTTTTAATTTAAAAGAGTGAAAGGGAGATTCCTGGAAGTCAAGATTGGGTCAAAGCATATTCCTAGGTTGGGTCAAAGGACAGTAACTAGGCAAATAACTGAGGCAAAACCCCACATTCCACAGGTCCCAGTACCTAGCAGCCACACAAAAAGGTTTCTGGAAAGAAAAGATTCCTACCGGTTTCCAGGGGAGCAGACAGCCTCGGAGAGCTGCCTGGAGCTGCTTACCCAGCTCTACCCCCTCCCCCCATCCCCTGCAAGGCACCTAGGACTTAGCTTCCCACTGCTGTGACCTAGAATGACCAGCTCGCACCCACATTGCTGGCCTGAATATCTGAGAACCTGGGGTGCACAAATACTTAATCCCTGGAGGTGTTGTATTGGTGTTGTATTGGTTCCAGGGTCAAAATGCAGTCTCCTAAATCCCGTGATCCTGTTATAGGGCACACACTACAGATTAAAGAAAAGAAGTAAAATAAATAAATAAACAAAAACAAACAGGAAGGGAGAGAGAAAGAGAGAAAGCCAGTTGGCTATGCATCTGTAGAAAAAGTGGGAAAATCTGGATGGCTTTAGGGGAAACAAAGACAACCAAACAAGAAAAGAACGCAGGCACACAGAGATGCACTGTTAATGATACACATGAAAAAAACAACATAAAAGATGATCTATTCATACAGAAGGTAAGCATTGAGAAGGGGAGTAACTTGACATGATTATTCCCTTTCATGTTTACTCCAGGAGACTAGTAAGGCCTCTTATTTAAAACAAAAGCACTGGAAGTATGATTTGCCAACAAGATCAATGCTAAAACAATATATTAAAAATTGGAACAAAAATCTGACCATATTTACTTACACATTTCCTTAGGCAGTTATAAAAAAAACAATCAGGACATTTTCAGTTAATATACTTATCAATCTGAACCTACTACAAGAGAATGTAAAATATGTTGATAACATTGGTCAAGGTGTTGCAGGAAGGGGGACCCCTTCCAGGACCCAAAATTGGGCTTTTGTCTAACATTCAGAAATGAATTGTCCAAGGAGACACATGTGCTGGCAAAGCAAGAGATTTTATTGGGAAAGGGGGCCCAGGCAGAGAGCAGGAGGGTAAGGGAACCCAGGAGAACAGCTCTGTCACCTGGCTTTCAGTCTCCGGTTTTATGGTGATGGGATTAGTTTCCAGGTTGTCCTTAGCCAATTATTCTGACTCAGAGTCCTTCCTGGTGGTGCATGCCTTGTTCAGCCAAGATGGATACCAGAGAGAGGGATTCTGGGAGGTGGTCGGACAGGTAGTGTCTCCTTTTGACCTTTTCTGAACTCTTCTGGTTGGTAGAGGCTTATTAGTTCCCTGTTCCTTACCAGGACCTCCTGTCATAAAACAACTCATGCAAATGGTTACTATGGTGCCTGGCCAGGGTGGGCAGTTTCAATCAGTGTGCTTCCCCTAACAAAGGGCTTGATATTAAGAACTAAAGGAAAATATCTTGGCCAGTCAGAAAGTCAACAGTGGCATAACTGTTTAAATATTTGGGACTGCAAATATTTAAATCTTAGGTCAATCAATAGGTATGTAAGTTTAGAGAAATTTTCCTAAATTTCCTTTCCTCGGTATTCTCATAAATAAAATAAAATAATACTATGTTTTCTCTGTTCTGAGAAAATGAATGATGTAAAATGCCACCATAATTCTAATGAAAATGTAACCTCGTGCAGTGAGTTAAACAGTCTCATCTTTTAAGAACCAATGGAATATTGTTTTTAGAAATAAAGTCTTCCAAAAGTTGGCCAAACCACAAAGGAAAAACAGCTGAAAGAGAAAAAAATGACTGACCCAGCTTTCGGCTGTATATCCTCTTTTTAATAAAGAGACAAGGCAATCATGCTTTATATCTTTTACTGAGAATTCATTTGGAATGACTTCCCTATATATTCTAATTAAGTTTTAGAACCCAGTGAGTTTAAAAAAACTACATTTCCTTTACAGGATATGTTGCTTATAGAAACCATTCCTATTACCTGTCACAGGAATATTTGGCCTATTTAAATGCCGCAGGTGTGTGAGAACAGATGGTATTGGGAAATGGGACATATTCAGGCAGAGAAAAGACTGCCAAAATCCGGCTGGAGATGAATGCTTTAAGAGCAATGGTGTTTTTTCCTTTCTCTTACTCAAGTGTGCATGGGGAGCAGGTACTCTGTTGGAGCCAAGTCCTGGAGACTTAATTTGATTTTTCTTTCTTCCTTTTCTGTTCCTGAGTGTGAGAAGAGCCAAATACTTAGAAATATAGGCTAGTTCAGAAAACCACCTTGAAATCTATGAAGCAAACCTCCCCAAGAATGGTGGATATGGAGTGAGTTGTCCCTTTACGCAGAGAGAGAAAAGCAGAGGAGTGTTTCCTCCTGGATAGAGTGGGGACAGGGTTCATGTGTTTGGGACATGATGGTGGTTTGGTCAAGGGGAGGCAGGTTGATGCTGACACCCATCCTGAGCCATCATTCCCAGCCTCCTGGCCTTTAGGTGTCTGTGCACATGAGCTCAATGTTCAGGTCACTGAGAATGTCCATAGCTGGGGAGTCTGCCTGATAAGAAGTGCAAGAAGCCCTGCCACAGGCCAAGTGATGCTAGAGCCATGTCCACCCCAAGAAGTCCTGTAAACTGACCGGCTCCATCTTGCCCGGACTCCAACTCTGCCCCCAGACCTCTCCTTCAGGGTTTGCTTAGCCAGGGAGATCAGCAGCCACTGGTTCCCGGGTCACCTTGTGCCCTGCAAGTGGCACATTGATCCCAAAGATTTCTCTTACCTAGGCTAGAACTCCTCTCACTATACACATGTGAGTCAGCAGAGACGAGCAAAGAGCTTAACCTTCTGACCTTGGCCAGTACAATGAGTCCTTCTGCCTGGCCTTGCAGGGGGCAGGGCAGCCCCTGCCCGCCATGAGGACACCAGGGCAACTAGTTGCTGCCTGGTGCTGGGGTCTCTGTCCACCTTCTGAATGTCCAGGCCAGCCTCTGTCTGCAACCCTTCTGCCAGCAGCTCACCCGAGACCATCCAGCAACTCACCAAGATCCCTACACATCCACACTTTCTGTTCAAGACCACCTAAACCAAACCAAATCAGGAATGGGGAGGGCCAGGTAAGGGTGTTCCTATTGGTCCAGAACTGGCATTTAGAGTCCCATCTGTCAAAAGAGGTGCTAAATTCCTCACATTCAAAAGAGAATTAGGAGAAACCAGAAGCCATACTCTCCCCACCCCCACCCCACCAACCCCTACCCCTTACCTCCCTGGGCTTTCTAAGGAGCAACAGATTAGGCTTTCATAATCAACACCCATCAGACCACCTTCCTGCTTCTTTTACATGGTAAAGAGCGGTGAGGGTGAGGGGTGGAGGGTTGAGGGTTGGAGGTAAGTTCAAAGTAGGAAGTGATTCCCTTCTGTGCCCCACTGTCCACCCCTGCTCAGGCAAGAGAAATGAGGAGGGGGTATGCTGAAAGAAGGGAGAGCACATTTCCTTCCCCAACTGGACATCTGCTTGGGCTGTGGACTTGCAGATCTCTCCCTTTGCCTGCCTGAACCGGAGATGGTGGCAAGGAGTCTGTACCCAGAGAAATCGTTGGTCTCAAGCTGCCTCACCAGGATCCATTCCAGAGGGCTGCCCTCTCATAAAGGAACCCAGCAGTGCACAACCCAGTTGTGTGGTCGGCCATCAGGCAGAGCTGAGAGGTGGCAGAGGCAGCCTCACTGAGCTGGATCTCTCAGATCAGGGAACCGTGTGGTCCCTTCTTCCCTACCCCTTTTCGTCCCAACAGGCTTGAGGACCTTACAATTATCAGAAGCTCAGTTGCGTCTCACTCTCTGTGACCCCATGGATTATTACAGCACGCCAGGCTTCCCTGTCCATCCTGGAGCTTGCTCAACTCATGTCCATTGTGTCAGTGATGCCATCCAACTATCTCATCCTCTGTTGTCCCCTTCTCCTCCAGAAGCAGGCTGGCATAGAACTAGATTATGAGAAGGTGGTTGTCTTTTTATTTTAATGGACTGAAAGTGACCAGAGAGTAATGGAATCTACCCAAGATGTGCTAAGGGAAAAGCTTTTTGTGTTTTATTTTTAAATTTGTTTTGTTTGTTTCAGAGTAAATCAAATTTAGAGGTAGTGATTGGAAGGAAAAATTAAAACCACTTCATGTTTAGACCCCACTGGGTTGAGGCTGCTCAGTGAGCAATCATGTAGTCATAAGCACAAAAATGTGGCCTAGATAAACTTCTAGATGTGTTCCCACTCTGAGATGCCAAAAGTAGGGAATCCATTTGAAAGTGGGCCACACCCATTATGGGATTCAGTTGTGTGGGGGCACATCTGGGGGACAGTGGGATTAGTCAGTCTTGGGTTCCTGTCTGAGTCCTGAGGGGAAGGTGGGAGGAGATTCTGAAAGTAAAACTCAAAGGAACGACTTCCATTAAAAGTGGGATGACACTGGTTTTAAAGCATTTCCCTAAAGTCATATTGATCTTTGTGCAAACTTTCTGCTCAAGATGAAAAGTGTTTTGATTGACAACCACTGCATCTAAAACTCCACTGTCTAATACAGAAGCCACTCATCATACAATGTTTAAATATAATTTAACGTTAGATTTCGCTAATATAACTCATCAGACTGTTTAAATATAATTAAAAATTCTACTCATATAACACTAGTCATATTTCAAGTGATCAGTGATCTCATGTGCCTAGTGTATACCGTATTGGATGGTGAAGATACAGAACATTTTTATCTTGACAAAAAATTATATTAGGCTGCTCTACTTTAAATAAAGTTATTTATTCAACAATGGAAGAGAAAATGGCCAAGCCAGACCTCTGAGATATCATATGATATATACAAAATTACACATTCCAAACTTCATAGACAAGTCAAAGGTTAAAGTGACACAGAGAGAGGACAAGAAGTAGCCTCATTATTGCAAGAGACATGGTGAGCCCTGAGCTCACACAAGTCCANTGGTGATGGACAGGGAGGCCTGGCGTGCTGCAATTCATGGGGTCACAAAGAGTCGGACACGACTAAGCAGACACGACTAAGCGACTGAACTGAACTGAACTGAACAATTCTTGAGTAGATTTTGTACGTCAGTTGTCTTCGTTATCATTTCAAATGGATGTTCAGAGTCTTTTTAAAAAATTTATTTAACTCCTTTCAAACACGTAAAAGGGTATAAAATGGTATAATAACTCTCTCTATGAGTATTACCTGGCTTCTGTAAGGATCAACATATTGCCTTGCCTTTCTGTAATTCTGTTCAGTTTTTTCAATGCTAAGAAATGTTACACTTCCTGTGGTAACCTATGCTTGGTATTTTTAAAACATTCTGACAGCTGATGCTACCTTCTAAGGAAGACAAAAAAAGCAAAATAGAAAAATCTAGTGTTAAGGCAGCCCCCTAATGACAAATAAGCCCAGTGACTCTCTTTTTGACTCTACAGAATTCATCATCTCGACTGCCCCCTGAGTCTACGAGATATGTCCACAGACAAGCTGACTGCACCATAGTCAACACTGTCGGTTGCATTAGCTCCACCTGAGACAGATGTGTTTCCAAAATGCACAGAGGGATTTGCTGGCCTGAGCATAGCAAGAGTGTGATAACTGAAAAAAAAAACCATAAAGCGGGATCATGCCCACCCATCCCTCCAGCTAGACTGCATGTTTTGTGCAGAAAACTACGTCAGGGTAGCTCCTCCTTGGGGTAAAGAAAGAAAGAGCTATGCACGTGAAGAAGCCCTGGGCCTGGTATGCTGGGAGGAAGGTCTGCCCTTCCAGGGTGTGAAGCTGTTCATGACAGACCCAGGGATGTGCGCACTTTGTTTAGCAAGGTGCTCCAGGTTTGGCACTTGTCAGTAGTTTCTATGGCTCAGCTTTCTTGAATCGACAGTCTGATATACTAACACCCGCCCAAGAGAACTCACAGCTCCTAATGTTTATTTATTCAAAAGTTAACCATTGAATGGAAAACAGACCCGCCTATAAAGACTCTACCCCAAACAAACAAAATACAAATAGAAAAACAAACAGCTCTTCAGAGCTCAGCTCTGTTGACTGTTCAGAGTAGAAATCAGAGTTAGGCATCATCTAGTTCTTTCAGTGAGTCCAGGGCAGAAGACAACTCCCGGGGTGTCAGTCGTGGTCTGAAGTCACCAGAATCTGGAACCCATGAAGAAAGGGTGCAAGGATTCAAGGTAAAGGCAGCCGTGCATTTGGTTTGGTTGTTTTGTTCTGGCCCTGCTCACCTCAGGAAAACGTGAGGTCAGACATCTGCCCCTAAGAAGGCTGCAAAGCATCTGATCCTACTGCACGTCTGCCTGGTCTTCTAGAAGGAAGGGCTTTCCCGTGGCGGAAGCTGGCTTTCTGTGAAGCTTACCAGAGCTCACATTCCCGAGGGGTCACTAGCCTGCCTGCCCGACTCCCTCCCATAAACAATGCCCTTTGACCACAAAGTGGGAGACTTATCTTGGGAGCCAGACTTGGAAATATATCTCGTTGCTGTTTGGTTGCACTGGGTAGGTGACGTATTTGGAACACCTCAGAGGACAGAGGGGTCAAAAAGGTGTCACTTTTTACCTAAAGTGCTAAAACCTGTTAATCATGGCTAAGAACAGGGAGGGGAAAGAAGGGAGGACAGGAAGGAGAAGAGGAGGGAAGGACAGGAAGGTCCTTTTAAATTGTGGGAAAGTCTTGGGGAGATGGTCCCTTAGTGATGCCACATCTTGCCCCGACAATCTTCAAGCTCGTTTTGTCCTTTTTTTTTAATTGGGGTATAGTTAGTGTGTAAGTTACTGGTGTATAACATATCGATTCACAATTTTTAAAGGGTATACTTCCTTTATTGTTATCATAAAGTATTGGCTATATTTCCTGTGCTGTACAATAAATCCTTGTAGTTTATTTTTTTATGCTGCTTCAAATTATGTTTTATTCAAAGTTAGGACACCAGTTCCAAACAGTGCAGAAATAAAATGGACCATTTTTTTTTTAGAGGGGATAATATTTTATAGTTATTATAAAATATTGGCTATATTCCCTGTGTTGTACAATATATCCCCATAGCTTATTTATTTTATGCACAATAGTTTGTATATCTTAATCCCCTATCCCTGTCTTGTCCCTCCCCTCTTCCTTCTCCCCAGTGATAACCACCAGTTTGTTCTCTATATCTGAGTCTGTTTCTTTTTTGTTATATTCACTAGTTTGTTTTATTCTTTATGTTCCACATATAAGTAATATCATACAGTATTTGTCCTTCTCTAACTGATTTCACTTAGCATAATATCCTCCAAGTCCATCCATGTTGTTTTAAGTGGCAAATTTTCATTCTTTTTATGGTTAAATAGTATTCTCTTGTATATGTAGGTCACATCTTTATCCATTTACCTGTTGATAGACACTTAGGTTGCTTCCATATCTTGGCAAATGTAAGTAATGCTGCTATGAACATGGAGGTTCATGTATCTTTTCAAATTAGTGTTTTTGTTTTTTTTGGATATATACCCATGAGTAGAATACTTGGGTCATACAGTAGTTCTATTTTTAGCTTTTTTTTTTTTTTGAGAAACCTCTATACTATTTTCCAAAGTGACTGTACCAGTCCACTTTCCCATCAGTAGTGTACGAGGGTTCCCTTTTCTCTACATCCTCACCAACATTTGTTATTTGTATTCTTTTGTTGATGGCCACTCTGATAGGAGAAAGGTGATAGCACATTGTGGTTTTTACATCTTAATTTCACGTGAAGTTTACCTTTGCATATTTCATTACTATTACAGCAACGTGGCTTTCTCTCACACTTTCGGTTTTTAAAGTTGCTTTATTCATCTTATCACAATATTTGTTATTTCCCCAAGTGAAGAAAAACATTGGACAAAGTGGGAGATAGCAATTTAACCATTAACTGCCACCCATCCCCCATCTCCGTCAGCAATCACAGGACCAAACACAATGCGTCTTCCACACCCTACTTAACACAGCAGACATCACCAGACATCACCATATCACAGAATTTGTTGGGGCTTATTCAGGTAATTGCAACTTCCACCTGAAGTATCTGGACAAATGCCCATAGCCACTGGCTACCCATGGCTTCTTGGAAAATAAATGCCTACCAGGGGTAACATTTTGTTTTTCCTGTCTGTAAGAAACTCAGCAGTTCTGGGAACTATTTGCCCACATTTAGTAGGTCATTCTTCCCTTGAAGGGATTTGAATAAGGAGCCAGAGGAAAAGGCTCTTTCTTTCACAAAGGCGGCCCGACTGTCTCTTTCCTGGGCCACTTGGCCCTCCTCAGCCCTGTGCTTTTGTTCAACTGGTGTTGACATAGGTTAATTACACCGTCCTGTGTTTACACGTGAATCTTCTAAAAGGCAGGCAGCAAGTGAGCTGCATGAAGGCAAGTTGTAAATCTCATTTACTTGTCCTTCCATCTTTCAAATCTCCTACTGGTGGGAAAAATTCACACACATCCCTAGGATGCAGGTAAACAGCATCATCCCCTCTGTGTCAGTGAAGAAACAGGGACATGGTAGAACTTTCTGATTAAGGGTCCCTGTATGGTCAAGCCATTCAAGATGGCTATCCTCTTCTCCTCTGTAGCCCCAGCTCGACCAGGTCCTGCTTCTCTCACATGACTAACCAATTCTCTTAATTATAGGGCATAAGTAGTCCCTGGTAACTGAGCCCACCTGATATTAATTCCCCCAGAAGATCTCGCCAGAGTAACAAAGATGGCGGCCACATCCTGCTCACTGTCATCTGCCACTCTAGGCGGGGTGTCTCTCCAGGACTCTGAGTGAGGCTCCCCCTGTCTGATAAACCACTGGCATCTCTATCTCTGTTCTGGGTTCGTTCTTCAGTCTCTGGGCTGGATGACTACAAGGCTTGCAGCCATGCAGGGTGCAGCCCAACAGCTGCACAGCAAGCACTGTCAGCCACAGATGGAGCAGCACTCATGGGGTGAGGCTCCTGGGCCTCTGCTCCCACCCCGGGCAGCTCCACCTCTCAACAGCATGTCCTCCCAGGGTGGCTCAAAATTTGACAAAGGGAAGAAACATGAGGCAATGCACATTTTAAAAATGCAGCACTGATTGAGTGCTCAGAACCTCAGCTTGTCAAAGCCTCTGGCTCTGTATTGGAATTGTTGAGGGCCAGGCTTTTGGTGGAATATATAAACTGGAAGTTTTACAAAGGCAGAGAATGTTGATGTTTTCTTGGCCGTTGTATGGCCAGTGCCTAGACCTGCTCCTGACTCATGGTAGGGGCTCAGTAAATACTAGATGAAGGATGAGAAATCTAGGCTGTGTTCTATTAGCCTCAATGCTGACATTTGGGCCTTGGCTGGCTTGTGCCTTTGTGAGTCCTGTACCTCCTGGAGTGGTGGTATTAGGAGTATGGCCTTCGGGTGGGGCCCTCATGTTTTTGTCTCTTTCTTCTCTTTCTGGCAAGTAAGAACATGACCATTCACAAATCAGGAAGAATCTTCACCAGAGTTGGGTCAAACTGGCACTCTGATCTTGACTTCCAGCCCCCAGGATGGTGAGAAAATAAATTTGTTTAAGTCAAGGGTCCTCAACCTCCAGAATCTAATGCCGATAATCTGAGGTAGACCTGATGCAATAATTATAGAAATAAAGTGCACAATGAATGTAATGCTCTTGAATCATCCCCCATCGCCAGTCCATGGAAAAATTGTCTTCCATGAAACAGGTCCCTGGTGCCCAAAACGTGGAGGACCTGGTTTAGGCCACTGAGTATCCTGCATTGGTGGCCCCAGCTGACCAAGGTAATAACCGCATATGGGCTTTTCTCATACAGACTTGATGCAGGGTTAGACTATAGTCATGGCTGCTCTGGAAACCCATCCACAAGTCCTTGACAGAGGATTTAAAACTACAGAGAAAGCCTCGTCCTTAATCTTGTGCCCTCACCTCTGCACAACTGAGTGGAGACACCGGCTCTTATTTGGTGTTCATTCAAAGGGGAGGACTTAAGCTGTGCTTGGCGAGATGAGCCTTTCTAAGGGGCAGCTTTCTTAATTAGAGGGCATTTGGTTTCAGAAAGATTCAGTGGATCATATGAGTGGGAATCATAACCTCTCTCCTCATTCCACATGCCAGGAAGTGTGTCTCTTTCTCCACCTTTTCCCCTTAGGCAATTTAAGTCACTTGTGGGAAAATTCTTACTTCCTGGACAGAAAATCTAAGACAGGCAGACAGATGTTTGACAGCCTGTACGGAAATATATTGGAGAATCTTAACTGGGACAGGATTTTAGCATTACCTTTTCCCAAAAACGTGTGTATTTCTTAAATGTATCCTTCATTTTTCTTTGAAGGGTATTTTACAAAAGGTCTGAAAAATATATGAAAAGGAATTATCTAGAGTCCTTCAGATCAACTTGGGTCCCTACATCTTTTTAAAAGAAATTAATTTTGACTGTTGGGTCTTTGTTGCTAGTTGCAGTGGGCAGAGGCAACTCTTGGTTGCGACGCACAGGCGGCTTCTCTTATTGCAGAGCACGGACTCTAGAGCGTGCGGAATTTAATAGTTGTGTATGGGCTTAGTTGCTCCACGGCATGTAGGATCTTCGCAGATCTGGGATTAAACCCATGTCCCCTGCATTGGCCGGTGAATTCTTCACCACTGAGTCACCAGGGAAACCCCTGTGAACGGCTGCCAGGAATGAATTCCCTGGAGGTGGTATGTCTCGTAGGGAGGAAGTGGAGAGCTGACAACTGAGGCTGTCTGTGGACAGATGGCTGCTTCCTCCAGGGTCTTCAGATATGGAGAACCAGGCCCGGGGGGTGACTTCAGAACTACTCTTTGGGGGTGCGTGGGGGACTTGCAGCTGGAGGTGGAGGTCAGCTGGGAGACTTATTCTAGAAGCTGTGCTTTCGTAACACTTTAAGCTTGAGAAAACACTCACTGTCTGTTTAAAGAATTGGCAAAGGTGACTAACGAGGATTAAAGGGTCTAAACCCCAGAAGCCTCCCCCTTGACTTGGCACTGGCTCATGAAAGCCTACATGCAATTGCTATATAAGGAACTGAGTTAGCAGACTTCTCTAAGAATTCTGAAAAATGTACTTCCTTTAGCATTGAAGATGAACCTACTTCCTGAATTAAGACTGAGAAATCTTTTCCAATGGGAAAATTCACATGGCATTGCCCTATATCTCCCAGAATGTATAACGTCCAGAAAGCTCAAATGACATTTTCATGTGTTCCTGGTGCCAAGCCAGTTAATGGGCGGCAAGAAATGTTCATACCAACAGTCATTACTAAAGTTTCCCACACGGCTGAATCTAATTAATTAGGCCTAGCTGAGGCTGCCAGCCACGCCCGGGACCCAGAGCATAACCCTTAGAGGATTTAGAAACACTCCTTCGACAAACACTCATTCATTACCACCTGTATTCAGTGAATCACCTTCACAACAGATACTGCCAGACAGAACTTCCTCAAAACAGGGTACTTTATGAACTGAAAGTCCAAAACTGCTGCTTTATTTTTCATTAAGAAGATCTCTCTAGGCTCTTAATAGAGCAATGCTTGACATTCTTCAAGCCACTTACAAATGTTTGAAAAGTGTGTGACACTTTGACACAGTTTGCTTAAAATGAAGGATGGTGTGATTTATTTTTGTTCAGGCCCAAATCAAAGAATTGGATGGTTTCTACCAGCCCAATTTGTTTTCCTCAGAATTGTAGGGGCCTTGTTTTCTCTCTGAGTCCTGTAAAATATTCTCAGAATGGGTTAAAAGCTCTTCTAAGCAGCACCCACCTCTCTTGTTTGAGGGCTCTAGAAAGTTATACCAGCGCATATGTGCATCCTTTGTGCCAGAGGTACCTTTGAAGCCAGGGCTTCATTCAACACATGCACATTGAGTGCCAGTTTTGTGCCAGATTCTGTTCAAAGTACTGGGTCATTGTGCTTCCTGCCCTCCCAAGGCTTACCTTCTAGTAGGTGGTGGCAGGGTAGAGGGAGATAAAAAAGAAGCAAGGTAATTCTCTGATAGTTACAAATGATGGTGATACACAAAGGATACTGCAGGGATTCCCAGCCTCGGGGATTGAATGCCTGATGATCTGAGGTGGAGCTGATACAATAATAGTAGAAATAAAAGTGCACAGTAAATGAAATGCACTTGAATCATCCTGAAACTATCCCTCCCAACCCTGATCTTTGGAAAAATTGTCTTCCATAAAACCGGTCCCTGGTGTCAAAAAGGTTAGGGACCAAGGGAACGGGCTAGAGTGTGCCTGAGGATGTGTGTGTTGGGTGCTCAGGGAAGTTTTGGAGGGAATAACATTTGAATAAAAACGTGAATGACAATATTATGTCAGTTGTATCGTGTTCTGATAGTCTCTGAATTTAAAGCAATTCCACAAATACAAACTCAAATAGAGCAGAGATTAGGAAAGCATTGCTCTTTCATACTTTTTTCTTTTTTGAGTTGAGGGAGATAGGCAAGGAGTGCTGGTAAATGGTTCAGTCTCTAAAGTCAAAATTGCAATATCTACTAAAATTAAAATGCATTATTCGAAATTCCCTGATGGTCCACTGGTTAGGACTTGGCACTTTCACTGCCAGGGCCTGGGTTCAATCCCTTCAGGGGGAACTAAGATCCTGCAAGCTGTAATATGAGGCCTAAAAAAAAAAGAATTATCCTTGGACCCAACAACCCTACTAGTAGAATTTTATTCTGTAGAAATAATGGCATATATGCAGGAAGACGTGTGTGTGTGTGTATACATATGGATGTTTATCACAGTATAGTTTGTAATAGCAAAAGACCGAAGAGCACGAAAGTTCATCACTAGGGGATTGGCTAAATAAATTATGAAACATTCATATGAGGGAACACTTTGTTGTCATTAAAAAGAATGAGGTTGAGCTCCAAGATAAATTTTAAGCCAGGGAAAAACATTCAAGAATTATGTTTACTATGCTATAATCTTTAAAAAAAATATATAGACACATTATCTTTGGAAGAGTATACAAGGAACTCATAAAATTTTGCCTCAGCAGGGGTTAGAGGAGAATTAGGGAAATGTTATATGTTCTTTTGTAACTTCAGCATTTTTTACCTTGTGTATGTCTTAGCTATTTGATAAACGTGTTGAAAATAGAGCATTGCAGTATAATTATATATAATCTTCATACAAAGATCTTTTCATGTGTACTCACACATCACAGTTCTGGCTGGAAAGAATTTTAAATGTTAAAAGTGAAAAAGCTCTTAACATCAGTGTGTAATCGTCTTCTTGGCTAGCTCGATGTGTGGGCATTTCCCAATCAGGCTTGGATATGGCTTCAGTGAGAGTGAGTTTAGGACATGTTGTAGGAAAGGCATTTTCTCTTAGAATGGGCCTCCTTTTTAGGAAGATAGTGTACTTATTTCTATTCCATTTGAAGATTTGAACAACTGAGCTGACCAGTGTTCAGAAGAAGAACTGGAAAAAGATTTTTCTTGAAAAATACCTTCTAATGCATATACAATATTATAATCTTCTAAGTTTTAAAAGGCCTGGGTTTCTAAGAATGAACTTGTTCCAGCAGGAATATTTTTTTTAGCTCTCACAGCTATTTCATGTTCTGGTCCATTTATAATTATGGCCTGATAAGAGTCTTAAGCTACTAGTAAAATTTTTAAGAAATATGGAAATCAAATGTTTTCAGATGTCTGTGTTCAGAGCATAGTCTGTATGCTTTCCTACATCACTGTGCCAGGGAGGACAGCAAATACTTATAACCTCTATTCTTCATGGTAATAAAATCTGCCCCATGTTAAATAAATCATATATGCCTATAAAAGTTTTATTGAAAAAATTTGCCATCGATAATCTGCAATAGCCATGGAAATGACATTCAGTATCTATTTTAAAAACGCATTAAATATGTATCTAGTAGAAGCATGAGGAATTAATTTGCTTGTAGGTGGAATTTCCATCAGCTGCAAGGTGGCTGTGAGAATCCAAGCCAAGGCAGAGCCTGGGGAATTAGCAGAATGGCCTGAGGTTTGAGTCCCAGTGGGGCTGCAGAAAGGAGAAATGGCTCATTAGGAAAAAAAAATAAAAACTGTGGTAACACTCCAGGGAACAGCTGCATGTGAAGCTGAGTCAGAGCACAGCCTGACCAAGGAGGGGCACAAGGAACAGAAAAGGTTCACCTTCCACACGTGGCAGCAGCTTTGAATGCTCCATTCAAGAAGAGAATGCCATCCATTCTTGGCAGAGGTTCCCCGCTCTGGGAAGCTGGCATAGCACTGATGCAAGGTGTGTTGGAACTTTGGGCTCCCAGGCCATGAGGCTTGCACTGCCGCCTGAGCCCCAGAGGAGGAGGCCAGAGTAAATATCCCTGAAGGCCTTTCCAGGTGGCCGTCTGTTATCTATTAAAAAGCGGGTCACTGGCAAGGACTGGGCCCACTCCAGATCAGGGTACCCTGTCCTCATGATCAGGTTTCAGGGCAGGCTTTGGTGGCCCTTGCACACGTTGTCTGGTATTCTTGGAGGAGGAAAGGAAAGAGTTGTGGTGTGGGCACTGGCTAGTGGATGTGGAGAGAGAGAAACCTGAGAAAGAGAATAATTCAGGTAAAACTCTAGAAATCAAGACTAAGATTGGTTGACTCCAAGAGGGGCTGCTCATACAGGCAGTAAATGTTTGCAAGTCCTGTGGAGATCAGGGAGAGTGAATAATCCGGGTTTCGACTTGTTTTTTCCACCATCTATTTTTGAGATTCCTCTTTAGAGTCACAACCCTGAGTCACATGACTTCATGAAGCATATTATGTCACTAAGGCCAAGGTCTTCGGTATTAATGACAGACTTATTTCTTCATTTGTCTTAGAATCATCGAAGGTTCTGCAGAGACCTGACTCAGTCATTTGACAGGTAAGGAAACTGAAGACTGTAATGGCTGGGTAACTTGGATGAAGCTATCAGAAAAGCTGGGACTAGAATTAGCTTTCCTCCTCTCAGCTGAGTCCTTTGCTACTTATAAAGTAACATTAATTTCCTACTTTTTACATTCTACCCACACCTCTGTTCACTCCATTTCAAGCTGGTCCATTTCCCTAGCCCAAAGAGAATGAATATGTTGATTCAGCAGGAGTTTTTAGAGAGCTGAGCTGAGGGAGCGCACAAACCTATAGGTAAGGCTCACTAAGATTAGCATGACTGGAACAGTCTCAATTGACAAATAATGTCCAGGCTTAACAACACTTGAGATATGAAAATGACACCAGCTCAAACATATGAGATACAGAAGACAGCGTTAGCCTTTATTTTCAGGAGAAGCCACACCTTAGTTAAGGACCACACGTCATCAGTTGGCTGGTGTTTTGACATGGTCTGGGACTCTGCCCTTAATCATTATAGGTAATATTCACACAGTGCCAAGGGAAAAGGGATTTGGCATTTTCCAGTTCAGTAAATCTAAACAAACCACATAATTTGGCATGAAGTAGATTGTGTTTTACCAGAATTTTCCAGTTCTGCAACCCGTGTTGGTCAAATCAACTAAATCATTGCCACTTAAACTATCTGAAAAAAACCTGGTTTACACTTACCTTGCATCTCCTCTGGCACATCTCCTGATGATGGTGAAATATCCCTTTCTCCTGAGTCATTGTAATTTCTTCCCTCCCTCCCTCAGTGAATTGGTGCTGAGATGCACAGTGACACTTTGGAGACATAAACTGCCTTATATTTTTATGTGTCTTATTTTGAAAAGGAAAGTGTTAGTGTCATGGAATTCTCCAGGCAAGAATACTGGAGTGGGTAGCTATTTCCTTCTCCAAGGGATCTTGGGATTAAACCCAGGTCTCCTACATTGGCAGGCAGGTTCTTTATCATCTCAACCACTAGAGAAGTCTTGTTTTAGTTAATCTTACATTAACCTTATTCCTTAAGAAAGAGTTGAAAATTTTGTGGCTCTTCTGTTACCTCTGTATTCACTCAGTCAGTTCAGTTCAGTTCAGTCGCTCAGTCGTGTCCGACTCTTTGCAACCCCATGAACTGCAGCACGCCAGGCCTCCCTGTTCATCACCATCTCTCGGAGTTCACTCAGACTCACATCCATCGAGTCGGTGATGCCATGCAGCCATCTCATCCTTGGTTGTCCCCTTCTCCTCCTGCCCCCAATCCCTCCCAGCATCAGAGTCTTTTCCAATGAGTCAACTCTTCTCATGAGATGGCCAAAGTACTGGAGTTTCAGCTTCAGCATCATTCCCTCCAAAGAAATCCCAGGACACTCACTCAACGAATATTGTTTATTGACTGTTCATGACACTTGGTTTCTTTAAAAAAAAAAAA
>SJYV01034062.1:156945-264826 GCA_006410875.1 Neotragus pygmaeus
GTCAGGTGGTCTGGTATTCCCATCTCTTTCAGAATTTTCCAGTTTATTGTGATCCACACAGTCTATAAGTATACATATTTAACTTTCCTCATGAGCCTCCCTCCCTCACCCCCATATTCCACCCCTTTACATCCTCACAGAGCACCGAGTGGGCTCCCTGAATGATGCAGCAGCTTCTCGTTAGCTATCTGTTTTACGCATGGTAATGTATATATGTCAATGCTACTCTCTCAAGTCGTCCCACTTTCTCCTTCCCCTGCTGTGTCCACAGCTGTGTTCCCCGTGTCAGCTTTTCCACTGCTGGCCTGCAAATAAGTTCATTAGTAGCATTTTTCTAGATTCCACAGATATGTGTTAGTATGCGATATTTGTTGTTCTCTTGCCAACTTACGCCACTCTGTGTAACAGGCTCTAGGATCATCCATCTCACCACAGCTAACTCAAATTCATTCCTTTTAATGGCTGAGTAATATTCCATTGTACATATATACTACATCTTCTTTGTCCGTTCATCTGTCAATGGACATCTTGGTTGATTCCATGTCCCGATGATTTTAAATAGTGCTGCAATGAACACTGGGGTGAAAAAATGAACACTGGGGTACATGTGTCATTTTGAATTATGGTTTTTTCAGGGTATATGCCCAGTACTGGGATTGCTGGGTCATATGGTAATTTTGTTCCTAGTTTTTTAGGGAATCTCTCTACTGTCTTCCATAGTGGCTGTGTCAACTTACATTCCCACCAACAGTGCAAGAGGGTTCCTTTTTCTCCACATTCTCTTCAGCATTTATCGTTTGTAGGTTTTTTTATGACGAGCATCTGACCAGTGTGAGGTGATATCTCATTGTAGTTTTGATTTGCATTTCTCTAATAATGAGTGATACTGAGTATCTTTTCATGTGCTTTTTGGCCATCTGTATGTCTTCTTTGGAGCAATGTCTATTTAGGTCTTCTATCAAATTTTTTGTTTGGGTTGTTTTTCTGAAATTGAGCTGCATGAGCTGCTTGTGTATTTTGGAGGTTAATCCTTTGTCAGCTGCTTCATTTGCAAATATTTTCTCCCATTCTGGGGACTTTTTGTTTTGTTTATGGTTTCCAAGGCTGTGTAAAAGCTTTTAAGTTAATTAAGTCCCACTTGTTTATTTTTTAGTTTTCATTAGTCTAGGAGGTGGATCAAAAAAATATTGCTGCAATTTATAGAGTGTTCTGCCTGTTTTCCTCTAAGACCTTTATAGTATCCAGCCTTACATTTATGACTTTAATCCATTTTGAGTTTATTTTTGTGTATGTTAGATGTTGCGTGTGTGCTAGGTCGCTTCAGTTGTGTCTGACTCTTTTCAATGCCATGGACTGTAGCCCACCAGGCTCCTCTGTGGAATTCTCAGACAAGAATACTGGAGTGGGTCGCCATTTCCTCCTCCAGGGATCTTCTCAATCCAGGGACTGAACCTGCGTCTCTTTTGTCTCCTGCATTGGCAGGCGGGTTCTTTCCACTAGCACCACCTGAGAAGCTGGAGAGTGTCCTAATTTCATTATTTTACATGTAGCTGTTCAGTTTTTCCAGCATACTTATTGAAGAGGCTGTCTTTTCTCCAATTGTATATTCTTGCCTCCTTTGTCTTAGATTAATTGACCATAGGTGCATGCATTTATTTCTAGACTTTCTATTCTGTTCCATTGATCTATATTTCTGGTCTTGTACCAGTACCAAACTGCTTTGATTACTGTGGCTTTGTAGGATAGTCTGAAGCCAGGGAACCAGATTCCTCCAGCTCTGTTTTTTCCTTTCTTAGGATTGCTTTGATTCTTTGGGATCTTTTGTGTTTCCATGCAAATTAAAAAAATTTTTTTTCTAGTTCTGTGAAAAATGCTATTGGTAATTTGATAGGAATTGCATTGAATCTGTAGATTGTCTTGGGTAGTACAGTTGTTTTCACAATATTGATTCTTCCAATCTAAGAACATGGTGTATCCATCTGTTTGTGTTATCTTCTATTTCTTTCATCAACATTCTTATTTTCAGGGTACAGGACTTTTGCTTCCATAGGTAGATTTATTCCTAGATATTTTATTGTTTTTGATGCAGTGGCAAATGGGATTGTTTCCTTAATTTCTCTTTCTAATCTTTCACTGATAGTGTATAGAAATGGAAAAGATTTCTGTGTATTAATGTTGTATCCTGAAAGGATTTGCTATGTATAATGTCATGGTTATCAGCAAACAGTTACAGTTTTGCTTCTTCTTTTCCAATTTGGATTCCTTTTATATCTTTTTCTTTGATGATTACTGTGGCTAGTAAACATTCCAGAAGTATGGTTAAGAATGAAAAAATTACTATAATGATTTAGTAAGCTTTGTCATTGTTGGGCATCTTCCATTTTGATATAGTCATGATATACTTTTACCAGCTATTAATACTATTTTTTTTTAGCAAGAGCAACAATATGTATGTACATTTAATAAATATAAAAACACTACATTTCTTGTTTTTAAAACATAAAAATTATTTACTTCATCTTTCTCTATTTTCACATTTATTTTATAATGCATATAATTTATTATTGGACAAGAAGGTATATACATATATTTATATAATTTATGAATAAATAAATATACATAGATTATAGTGCATGCCCCGAAGTTTTTAATTATGGGAATGTATCATCACAATAATTGGAGACCAGTGATTTTCGAGTATGAGTTTGGAATTTAGCAGACAGGTTTAAATAGGGCTCTGCCACTCACTGGCTGCATTCCCTTGATCTAAATAATCTATTATAGGTCTTATTTTCTCACTGTAAATTGAAATAAGGCCCACAAAGCATTTAATAGAGTGTACCATGTAGTAAATGTTCAATAAATATCATGAATGTTCAGTAAACATCAGTAGACATTATCATTGTGCCTAAGTATTTCCAAGTTCTCCAGTCTTCCAGGATCACCCTTTTCTTTAATATCACAATAAATAACTCAGTTCCTCCCACCTTACTTATTTATGAGAAGACCAGCATATGCCCCTGAATTTCGGTAGGAGGTGCTTAAATTCTTTTGGTGGTTACACTTTGCTGGTGGCTGCCTGATGTCTCTATCCTGGCTCAGTTGTCCATCACCTGTAGTCTTTCATCCTATTCCTTCTCTACATGACTTTCAAGAGTGGACATAATCTCCTTTCCAGCATTCCTTGAGACTCAAGACTATTGTAAGATTTTCCTTAAGATTTGTGGATAACAAAAGGTAAATACAGTTTGCTATTGTTGTTCAGTTGCTGAGTTATGTCTGACTCTCTGTGACCCCATGGACTGCAGCACGCCAGGCTTCCCTGTCCATCACTGTCTCCGAGTTTGCTCAGATTCATTGTCCATTGATTCAGTGATGCCATCTAACTATCTCATCCTCTACCACCCTCTTCTCTATTTGCCTTTAATTCTTCCAAGCATCAGAGTCTTTTTCAATGAATTGGCTCTTCAAATCAGGTTGCAAAAGTATTGGAGCTTCAACTTTAGCATCTGTCCTTCTAATAAATATTCAGGGTTGATTTCCTTTAGGATTGACTGGTTTGATCTCCTTGCAGTCCAAAGTTCTTTCAAGAATCTTGTCCAGCACCACAATTCAAAAAAATACAGTTTACCCTGTATTTACCTTGTGTTAATAAGGGAATCAACGTAAAATTTCGATATCACACAATGTCCTTCTGAAGTTCATGGACTGCTGTCCACTGTTGGGAATCTCTTATTGATTCTGTGTGGCTTTAGGCCTGGTCTGTCTCCCTGTTGTTAGCACTAAGAACTTTTGAGAACTTTCTGCCTTCTTAGCTCTTCCTTGAATCTCTGCCCCAGTTTCTCAGACCACTACAGGCTACTGTGTCATGCCAATGCCTTAAGCATAGCTGCACTCTGAGCTTTAAACTCCTCCAGGGTGCTAATCACACAGATGTGTGAGTAACACTTCCTGGAGTTACACAGTAAGGCAGCCCTGACCCTTTTCACCATGAGTGGAGGTGGTGAAAAAGCTTCACTTTCAAAATCAAGACTCTTTTAACATATCTTCCTAAAATTAAATAAATAAATAATAGAAATCGCCATAGGTCTCTTTTTTTACTAAATTAAAAGCAGTGTTTGAATCTACTGTTTTTCTTTTCTGACTTCAAAGTTATCAGATTGAATTCTGAGGCAGGGCTCAAGGTCAGAATTTTTTGTACTTTCCTTGTGAGTCTTTATAGTGGAGCTGGACACTATATAATTTATTACCCCTACTTTCTTTCTAAATCAAGTACTAGATGTCTATTTTTGCCCCCTCTTTCAACCACCACCACTGCAAATAGCAACAAAGCTATCATCACTATCACTCCCACCATGACCTACATGACCTCCTTGGCCATAAGCATCAGTCTCTCCACTGCCACCATCACCATCACTTTCTCCATCACCAATGTCATGTCAGCATCAACACGAAGGACTGCCTTCATCTCCCCCGTGATCATCGTCACTACCACCATATAGCCATCACTACCAACTTGACTTTTCTGAGATCCTGTGGCAATTCTATGAAAAGCCATCAGAGCTCTCTAGAGGTCTTTATTTTACCTAGAGGTATGTCTGTGAGTTTCCAGCATTTGTTTTGTTTTGTTTTTGTTTGTTTCTTTTTTTTTTGCTCACCAGATACCCTTGTCTTCCATTTCTGGAGAGAAGACCAGAATAAAACCAATGTCCCAGTCCTGATGTCTTATAAATCAGACACTGAGGCCTCTTCAGACTTGGCGCTGATCCTGAGCCTTATCAAACATATGGTCACAGTTCTATAATATAGTTTCTACCCTTTCCATCTTGTTGTCTCCCGTTGTCTCCAGAGAACTTCCCTGGGCTATTTCTTGGCTCTAGGGAACCATCCAGACAACTCTAATTTTTTTTAAAAAGGGGGATGAGTGACCTCTTGCCTTTAGGGACTTCTTTAGGTGCTTGGCCATCCTATGACCAAAAGTCCCAAGTCAGAAAAGTTTTCCATCCCCTTGGTATAGTAAGGGACTGACCACCTGGCATTAGTAGATCTAGTTACTTTCTCATCTATTCATGGTCTAATGGGACGTTTCTCATAGAACATCAACAACTGGATTTCCTTTCAACTGGGGTGTCTATCAGTGCAATGATGGACACCTTCCAATATGGCCTCATGATCTGCTGCCCCCAAAGTGGAAAACAAGCCTTTATAAGTAATGTTGGCCACGAGAACATAGCCTTCTTAAAGGTTTTCAGTCTTCTTTTTGAGTTGAACATGGTCTAATATAGGATAGAGAGGGGAAAAATATTAATAAGTAATAATAATGCATTCCCTGTAATTAGGAGCACAGCTACAGTAGGAGTTAGAAACAAAAATTTGATGCAGTACCTGGACATTTCAAGTAAGAAATAAAATTAACTTTGGTTCAATTACACTGAGTGAAAAGTGCTACACAGCATAGGTGACCTGAGGCGAGGGTAAGGTTTTATGGGATCTTAGCTATTCTCATTCACTTACCCATCGTCTGTGGCTGTTTCTGTGCTACAATGGCAGGGTTCAATAGCTGTGAGATTCTGTGTGATCCACCAAGTATAAAATATTTATTATCAGGCTCTTTATACAAAAAAGTTTGGCAACCCTTGCTCTAAATAACGAATATTTTTTCTACTTAGAAATGGTTTTTCTTTGTGTCATAGAAATGAAGGCTTAACTTTACTTAAGGCATTAGATGTAGAGAGTAGTTGAAGCAGGGCTTCTATATATCCTGCTAGATCCAGGGTGTTTGGTTCTAAAGTTATTGATAGACAGAGTAGCCTCTGCCTTTCAACCTTTAGTCCAATTTACTGTATTGGAGATTAGAGTCAAGACCTTGGCTGATAATAATCTCTTTGTTTTGCTTCCTTTGGGCAAATACCTTCTCAGAGACCTTGTGGGAAGGTGAAGTGATAGATCCAAAGCAGAATAGGTCACATTCTTGATGGGTATTCCTGAGTTTCTCAGTCAGATACTACCTGTTAGTATCTTAATTGGGTTGATAAGATCCCCTGGAGGAGGGTATGGCAACCTAGTCCAGTATTCTCGCCTGGAGAAGCCTACGGACAGAAGAACCTGGCAGGCTAAAGTCCACAGGGTCGCGAAGAGTTGGACATGACTGAAATGACTTAGCATACATACATGATATGTTTGTGTGCATGAATGGAGAAAGCTAACTGAGTTAGTTTGCTGGTAATAAGACAATTTAAGTTTGTTATCTCCAAGTAGTTTTATCTCACTGCCACAAATTCAAGGCCTACGGTGTCTCAGTACATCCTGAGGTTCAGTTCAGTCGCTCAGTTGTGTCCAACTCTTTGCAACCCCATGGACTGCAGCATGCCAGGCTTCCCTGTCCATTACCAGCTCCCAGAGCTTACTCAAACTCATGTCCATCGAGTCACTGATGCCATCCAACCATCTCATCCTATTTTGTCCCCTTCTACTCCCGCCTTCAATCTTTCCCAGCATCAGGGTCTTTTCAAATGAGTCAGTTCTTCGCATCAGGTGGCCAAAGTATTGGAGTTTCGGCTTCAACATCAGTACTTTCAATAAATATTCAGGACTGATTTCCTTTAGGATGAACTGGTTGGATCTCCATGCAGTTCAGGGGACTCTCAAGAGTCTTCTCCAGCACCACAGTTCAAAAGCATCGGTTCTTTGGCGCTCAGCTTTCTTTATAGTCCAACTCCCACATCCATACATGACTACTGGAAAAACCATAGCTTTGACTAGACAGACCTTTGTCAATAAAGGAATATCTCTACTTTTAAATTTGCTATCTAGGTTTGTCATAGCTTTTCTTCCAAGGAGCAAGTGTCTTTTAATTTCATGGCTGCATTCACCATCTGCAGTGATTTTGGAGCCCCCCAAAATAGTCTGACACTGTTTCCATTTTTTTCCCCATCTATTTTCCATGGAGTGATGGGACCGGCTGCCATAATCTTAGTGTTTTGAATGTTGAGTGTTAAACCAACTTTTTCACTCTCCTCTTTCACTTTCATCAGTGGCTCTTTAGTTCTTCTTTGCTTTCTGCCATAAGGGTGGTGTCATCGGCATATCTGAGGTTATTGATAGTTCTCCCAGCAATCTTGACTCCAGCTTGTGCTTCATCCAGCCCAGCATTTCTCATGATGTACTCTGCCTATAAGTTAAATAAGCAGGGTGACAATATACAGTCTTGACATACTCCTTTTCCTATTTGGAACCAGTCTGTTGTTCCATGTCCAGTTCTAACTGTTGCTTCCTGACCTGCATATAGGTTTCTCAAGAGGCAGGTCAGGTGGTCTGGTATTCCCATCTCTTTCAGAATTTTCCAGTTTATTGTGATCCACACAGTCTATAAGTATACATATTTCCCTTCCCTCATGAGCCTCCTTCCCTCACCCCCATATTCCTTCCCATCTCTAAGAATTACCACAGTTTATTGTGATCCACACAGTCATAGGCTTTGGCATAGTCAATAAAGCAGAAGTAGATGTTTTTCTGGAACTCTTGCTTTTTCAATGATCCAATAGATGTTGGCAATTTGATCTGTTGTTCTTCTGCCTTTTCTAAATCCAGCTTGAACATCTGGAATTTCATGGTTCATTTTTGTTGAAGCTTGGTTTGGAGAGTTTTGCACATTATTTTGCTAGCGTGTGAGATGTGTGCAATTGTGTGTTAGTTTGAGCATTCTTTGGCATTGCCTTTCTTTGGGATTTCCAGTCCTCTGGCCCCTGTTGAGCTTTCCAGATTTGCACTTTCACAACATCATTTTTAAGGGTTTGAAATAGCTCAACTGGAATTCTATCACATCCACTAGCTTTGTTTGTAGTAATGTTTCCTACGGCCCACTTGACTTCACACTCTAGGATGTCTGGCTCTAGGTGAGTGATCACACCACCATGATTATCTGGGTTGTGAAGCTCTTTTTTGTACAGTTCTATGTATTCTTGCCGCCTATTCTTAATATCTTCAGCTTCTGTTAGATCCATACTGTTTCTGTCCTTTATTGAGCCCATCTTTGCATGAAATGTTCCCTTGGTATCTCTAATTTTATTGAAGATATCTCTAGTCTCTCTTTTCTCTCCTTGCTATTCTTTGGAATTCTGCATTCAAATGGGTATATTTGCCTTTGCCTTTTGCTTCTCTTCTTTTCTCAGCTATCTAAAGCTTCCTCAGACAATCATTTTACTGTTTTGCATTTCTTTTTCTAGGGGATGGTTTTGCTCACCACCTCCTACACAATGTTGCAAACCTCCATCCATAGTTCTTCAGGCACTCTATCAGATCTAATCCCTTGAATCAATTTGTCACTTCCACTGTGTAATTATAAAGGGTTTGATTTAGGTGATATCTGAATGGTTTAGTGGTTTTCTCTTCTTTCTTCAATTTAAGTCTGAATTTTTCAATAAGCAGTTCACCATCTGAACCACAGTCAGCTCCAGTTCTTGTTTAGGCTGACTGTATAGAACTTCTTCATCTTTGGCTGCAAAAGGTATAATCAATGTGATTTCAGTATTGACCATCTGGCGATGTCCATGTGTAGAGTCTTCTCTTGTGTTGCTGGAAGAGGGTGTTTGCCATGACCAGTGCATTGTTTTGGCAAAACCCTGTTAGCCTTTCCCTTGCTTCGTTTTTGTACTCCAAGGCCAAACTTGCCTGTTAACTCCGTGTATCTCTTGACTTCCTACTTTTGCATTCCAATCCCCTATGATGAAAAGGACATCTTTTTCTGGTGTTAGTTCTAGAAGGTCTTGTAGGTCTTCATAGAACCATTCAGTTTCTTCAGCATTAGTGGTTGGGACTTTACATTCTATATCTCAGTCCACAAGCAAACACTAAAATTGTTAACTTTCTTAGATAGGCTTGTGACTAAGCCACTGCTCTCTGTGACGGTAATTCATTGCAAAATTGAGTAACAATGATTCACAAAATCTACATGCCCACTCCTATCTAGCACTGACTTATATATGTCTACAAGTTAATTATAAATGAGACTACAAACTTTTTTTTTTAGAAAATGTATTCGTATGGGTAGAAATTTACATTTAGAAGAAATTCAGCCACATTTATGAGTGGTTGGAACTAAAGCTAGTAGTTGCTGTGTTCAGTTGGCTTAGATCATTGAGAGTAATTCTCATTCGATTTATGGTTGCTCTTTGAAGTAGAATAGTTTATTGCACTCAGCTTAGAAATTATGATTTAAACCCCTAACAAAGATACTTTGAAATGCAAACCTTCAAGTAGGACCTTTGTCAGAAAAGTGTGGGTTAATGCCCCAAATCCATCACTGCTGCTCAAAAAAAAATTTATAAACTGGTGACTGCATAAGTAATTCATATTAGCTTGGAAGAGTCCCATAGTCTCATATAGTTGGATAGCATCTGTTTAGTGTACTCTTGCCACTCAGACCTGTTAAATACTGTACTTAATGTGCTGTGAAACACTGAAGTGCAGCTGATGTATGTAGACAGAAGGCCCAACCAATGACAATTTGGCACCTAAAACTTATAAGAGTTAGAGGCTTCTGAACACTGTGTTGAGCCTCTGAGCTGATTTGATAAAGGCTAAATTTTAGAGTTGGATATAATTAAGGAGATAAACAGTTATAAAACTTGAATTTAGAAATAGTCCAGCCCAGTTGTTTCCAGCCTATTGGCTGTAAACTTGAGCAGCATGTAGGAATTATTGTAAGGAGTCCATTAATATTCATGAGCCCTAAATCTTGTTGAGAAATTAAGTATATCCTACACATAAAAAGTAGATATGGTTGTCATGTTAATATGAATTTGCTCTAAAAAATCACTGAATTCATAGGAGCTTTTGGTCATCTTCACCGTATTAATTAGGTACTTAAGCACAATTAGGACTTCCCTAGTGGCTCAGACAGTAAAGTGTGTGCCTACAATGCCTACAATACCTGGGTCAGGAAGATCTCTTGGAGAAAGAAATGGCAACCCACTCCAGTACTCTTGCTTGGAAAACCCCATGGATGGAGGAACCTACAATTCATGGGGTTGCAAAGAGTCAGACACAACTGAGTAACTTCACTTTAAGTACAATTAAGCCCTTAAAATCCTAACATCATCAATGGGTGGCTATCTGCTCTGGTTTGAAGAATTTAGCAGTATTTTAACATACAAATCTTCCACATTTATGTAAGATTGGCTTCCCTGGTGGCTCAGAGGTTAAAGTATCTGCCTGCCATGTGGGAGACCTGGATTCGATCCCTAGGTCGGGAAGATCCCCTGGAGAAGGAAATGGCAACCCACTCCAGTATTCTTGCCTGGAGAATCCCATGGATGGAGGAGCCTGATGGGCTACAGTCCATGGGGTCGCAGAGTCAGACACGACTGAGCAACTTCACTTCAAAGCCTTAAAAGAGCTGCCATCTGAGAGTTCTAGTCAGGCATTAGTCACCCAAAACATATGCTGAAGCGTGAGTAAAGCAATAAAAACCAGCTAATAATGGTGATGAAACTCTTCAATAGCATCTTCTTTCTGCCTATGATGATAGCTTGTAAGGTAAGCAAGCTAAGGAAAAGTAGTCTTATTTATTTTGCCTGCAGTAAGAGTACCTAAGTCAATAAACTAAATGAGTCTGTTTTTAAAACCTGACACTATCATTGATAAGGAAAATGCTTCTGGCTTTTTCAATACTGAAGTATAGTTGATTTACAATGTTGTGTTTTCTGCTGTACAGCAAAGTGACTTACACACATTTAGACATTCTTTTTAAAATATTCTTTTCCATTATGGTTTACCCCAGGAGATTGGAAAGTTTCCTGTACCATACAGTAGGACCTTGTTGATATATATACATCCCATATATATGCTAGTTTGCATCTACTAACCCCAAACTCTCCATCCATCCCTCCTCCTCCTCCCATCCTCTTTGGCAACGGCACATCTATTTTCTAAATATTTACATTTATTTGGGTCATATGGCACCAATGAGTTTTTCATTTGTACCATATTTTAGATTCCACATTGATTATCATATGGTATTTTTGACTTAATATGATAAATGCTGGTGCATTGATGTTGGTGCAAATGGGCATTTCATTCTCTTTTCTGGCTTAGTATTCCATTGTGCGTGTATACACACATACCACATCACCTTTATCCATTCATCTGTCAGTGGACATTTAGGTTGTTTCCATGTTCTGGCTATTGTGAATAGTGCTGCTATGAACATAGGGGTGCCATGTTTCTTTCTGAATTGGTTTTGTCTGGACATGTGCCCAGGAGTGGGATTGCTGGATCATATGCTAATTCTATTTTTAGTTTTCTGAGGAATAATTTGTATATAAATATTATTGGTTTGTAGAGCATTTTATAAAAGCTGGATTGTAAAGTCTCAAAGAACATTCTTATCATTTGTAGTCAGCAAGAAAACCTACAAAGATGAGAAAACTGACTACACAAAACCACTTACCTTCCTTAATTAATGGAAACCCCTCTGATTTAAAATGACCATATGGGACTGTTTGGGCATTATTTTTAAAAGTCATTTTCAGACCTAGTATCATAAAAATTTTTCCTCAAAGATCAATATTTCAGGCCCTAATAATTATTTTTGTATCTAAACCATTTACTGAAGGAGGTTTATAGCAAAAAGGTGGATTGGGCTTTAGAATTTATAAATACAAAGGGCCCAATATTTATTAACCATACACATTTAAACTTTCTCGTCCACAGAATTGTGACACTGGAATATCTTAGTTTGCAGACTCCTCCTAAAAATCTTAACCACAGTTCCAGCTTTCTAAAATGGTATAAATTACAGTGGTGCCAAGAAGGAGATAGATTTGCTGGATTCCTTTCAGTGTTTTAAATCCATGGGACCATTACAAAATTTGGTCTGACTCCACAGGTCTTTGCTTAGTTAAAACATACAATACTATACATGAATTTAAAAATCACACTGAAGAGAAAGTACATCAAAGAGGCTTATGTTTACCAGTCAGGTCACTTTAGGTTAGCTGAAAGCAATGAAGGCATTGAGGGGGTTCCCTGGTGGCTCAGTGGTAAAGACTCCACCTGCCAGTGCAGGAGATCCAATCAGCTGTTTGATCCTTGAGTATGGAAGATTCCCCTGGAGAAGGAAATGGCAACCTGCTCCAGTATTCTTGTCTAGAGAATTCCATGGACAGAGGAACCAGGTGGGCAGTTAATGAGGTTGCAAAAGAGTGGGACACAACTGAGCAGCCAAACAGCAGCAGCAAGGTGCTTGAGAGCGGATGAAATTTTTACACTTCCTTTTTATATTTCCTTCAACACCTGCTGAAGGGGAAAACCTGGTAATATATATTTTTTTACTATTGCTGTTTACTAATATAAAACTTATCCCTTTCCCTCAAGCACTTACCTGCAAAATATTTACTATTCTCTTGTGATTTAAGTCAGTTGCCAGATAACGCACTTTTTTGCTGATTTCTCAGAGCACAAGTGTTTAGGCAGCAGTTTCTGGTTAGGTCTGTTCACTCAGTCATTCAATCACACATTCATTCACACAACTGACCAGCATTTACAGATCATAATGTGGCTGTCTTAAAGAGAACCAAAACAACAAAGTTTTTTAAAGAATTACCAGAACTTTTATTTTTGCTTTAGTTTTATTAAAAAAATAAATATGTCATAAAGCTTTTTTCCTTTAGGGAGAAAAAAAGGAACAAGTTGAAATAAGCAACAGTAAGATGTCTTAACTTGAAAAAGATTGAGAATTACTGGTTTACAAGTTACAACTGAATGAAAGGACAACTATACCAGCCTCAGCTGGCTATTTCATGCCAATGGCAGCAAACAAAAAGATCAACAAGGGCAAAATAAATAACTGTGTGGAAGCCCTGGTAAGTGCTTAAACAGGCCAAGTCACTGAGACATCAGGATAGATAGATCTTGCTTTGAACAACACAGAAGTTCCTGAAGAGTTGTGTATAAATGAAATAACTGCAAACATACTAGGAGAGCTTGGAATCTGAAAGAATCCCATAGTGAATTCTTTCGTGAACAACCACTTCCACTTTTGTAAATCCAGGTCTGTTTGCTTTGCTTAAGGCAAAGTACACTGAGTGGCCACCTCTCAGCTCAGGCAGAGGCCCGGTCTCCTAACACTGCTCCTGCTGTGTCAGTGGCACAAGTTCCAAGTCTGTGTTTCTGTGAAGTAGTGTAAGATACAGAGTTGACCAGGGAACCCAGCTACACCTGGCAAAGCAGGCAGAAGGGCCCACCTTTAATATTTCCATGTCAACAAATACTTTTTTGAGATCTACTTTGTGCAAAGTACAGTAATAAACTCTAACCAATTCAGTTACAGATGTATTAATTCTTTCTCTAAAACCTTCAGTCAGGGCCTACATCTGGAACCCTAAAAGTAATACTTTTAATTCTTTAACCAAATCAGGTGCCCAACTCCTTCAAACTGGGGTGGACGATAATGAGAGACTGAGTTTTCTAAGGCTGAAGTTTAACAGAAGAACCATATTTTATATAACTAGTTAATGAAAAATTTTGCTGGTGACAAATTTTTCAAATGGTTCTTTTTTTTTTCTTTCTCTAAACAGAACTGAGTTCTCAGGCAAACTCTGCAGAACAGTTAGTCATTGATTTAGCTCTGTGGTAGGGTGACATATTTCAGTCCTACTGATAGAAACAGAAATTTCTTTCCACCCACCAGAATGCCATAAACTCATCCTACACCACAGCAGCAGTGCTTTGGACAGAGTAAATATGGTAGTACTAGTTCCAGTCAGTTTTAATCTTTATAAATAAACTGGATCCTCACATTTGCTCACAGCCTCCATTTGGCCAAACTTCTACCAGGCTTAAGCCACATTTAGTTAGGCTGTTCCATTTCTTTATTTAAAATGCTTCTAATAACATTGCTGCCTATAATGTACAGGTGTGAATGAAAAGAATATGCAATCCGTAGTCTTTTCCACACTGAGTACACTAACAACAATTAGTAAATAATTAAAGAATAAGTGGTCATTTTAAAATTTGTGTTTTTCTTAAAAAAATCTTTTTTTCACTTTCTAGCACTTAAAAAAATGGTCTTAAAACTGCCCTATTTCCAGTGCTGTTCCCTACTCTGCCCACCCATCCAAAACCTGCTACAAACGCTGGATTGAGTTTATACAAATAATTTAGCAGTACCAAGATTTTTCAGATGGAAACAGTGTTACTGACTTCTTCATATTGGATAACAAAATAAGGGTAACTCTGGTCATCATTAAAAATGACGAAAATCTGAGGCTCAAAGAAATTATCGACACAAGAGTCATACAGGTCACTGGTGACGCTGCCGGGGTTGACGGGAGGGGGCCTTCTCATGCCGTGACTGCCCATCGTGTATCTGCCAGTTAGCACTTTAGCCAGAAACATGAAATGGACTCCTTTGGAGGACTTCTTAGAAAAGTTATGAGAGTAGCTTGCCTTCTTTGCAAAGTAACTGCCCTGTCCAAACATTGTAGCATGCTTTCCACAGACTCGCGGATCAAAGTTGTGCTTGCAGATCCCATCTACCACATCCTGGGATGTTCCATGAAATAAATGTCTCTCATTTATTATTCTGTCACGGCCAAACATTTTCCGGTTCATATATTCCTTTTTCCTAATGCAAAAAGTGGACAGGGAATTCAGAAGAAGGAAGGTATAGATCAGTTTAATAGGCATGATATTCTCTTTATGGTTTCAATGGGGAGGAAATGTTAACATTGCTTTCAAGGGCAAAAATATCATCAAAGAGCATACTGCAAGTTTAAACTTCTCTTTTGCACAGCAGACAAAAGCCTCTTTGCTCCACCAAACATTTGTTCACTTGTTCTTTCATTTCAAATCTAGCTCTCACAGCTTACCTTCTCAGGGTGACTTCCTTACCTAATTCCACCAACCTGAAAGTCTCTCAATTCTGAGGTTCCTCAATTCTACATGCAAGCTCAACCCTACCGAATTACATTAATGTGTGGCTGACCTGAAATACAGCACCATAAAGTGATCAGTAACAAGGCCTCTGGTGCTAGCCTGCCTGGGTTCAAATTCCAGCACCATATCTTATTAGCTGTATGACCTGTGGCAAGTTATCGAACTTTTCTATGACTTACTTTCCTTTCTGTAAAATGCAGACTGTAATAATCCTACTTGGAAGGTTATGAGAATTATGAATATAAGAAAAAATTGACATTACGTTCTATGCAAATCTTTACTATTATGTTCTGCATTTATCATTAACTACATCAAGAAAACCTCTTTTGAACTTTTCATACTGCTGACTCACCTTTTATATTTTTCCCAAAGAAACTGATTTTGGACTCTCAATATTTGCAAAATTCTATATTTAAACTCAGGCACAGTCTTATGAAAAAGATTATAGATAATTCGGTAACTTTTGTCTTCTGCAGAAACAGGCACTTGGATGAAGTCCTGAGAAGGATGCATATAAACCCAAGTTTCAGGGTAAAAGTTTGCTGAGGTGACCCCATCTGGGCAGATGATCTGCGATGAGGAGGTTGCTTCAAGAGGTGGAGGAGCCTGTGTGGGAACACCACCAAGTGTCCTGGAAGGGAGAGGGAGGAATGTCCATGTAAAATCTCAGCATAAGTCCAACTCACATTACACTGCTCTAACATTATCATCTGAATAGCTTAAATGCATATTTAAAAAACAACTGGCTGATACTCCAATATAAAATAGTTTAAAAAATTATAGAAAATGCTATCAATTAAAGGAAAGAAAAAAATCTTAGAATGAACACTGTACAGATAACCTATTATTAGCTCCCCCCGGCTTCCTTATGGAGAAAACTCTGGAATGGACTCCTGCAAGGCAAGCAAGCAAGTGCCAATTTATAAATATCTTTTCTTTGAGTCCTGGATTCCTCTTTTGCCTATATAGTTACACTCCATTTCAAGGTAACAACAATTTGTATGTGTTCCTCAAACTTTGTTGTACTAAGCAGAAAACATATCACTACTAAAGGCTACTTAGATGGGGAAGCACAGTGAATGGAGACAGTGAGGCAGGTGGTTAAGAGGGAGCTTACAGGGAGATGATAGAAAATATTTTTTAAAAGGCTTATACTTTTAGTTTTTGTATAGAGTAGGCATCAAAAGAAAGCTAACATTTGGCATTTGCTTGTTTTAAACATCACATTTAACAACAAAACCATCAATACAATTCAAATTTTATAGCTTTAGATGTGCTTAAGATAGAGCTAATTACCTTAAGCCCTAGACACTAGAATATCCTTGAACTTTAAATTCAGGTCTGTTACTCTAAAGGATGAGTTTAGACAAGCCGTTACTTATTCCTGCCTGATTAAATGATTTAAATCCTATTTCTTGGCCATTTTCAAAATAGAGCAAAAGGAAACAAGCAGAGATAAAGGGAATCCTAACCCTGACGCTCAGATTCAGGGTAGAAAGGCCTGCCAGTTATCTTCTGGAGCATTTTCACAAAGACCTGACAGATTCCTCCAGAGCCTTCCTTGTCTGGTACATTTTTCTGAAGAGAGGCCCCACTGCTTTACTCAAATTCTGAAGGTACGTAACTCCTTAAAAAGGAATGGCAGGACAGAGACTGTAATCTCCTTATTTTTAGCTGTTCCCTCTATTCCTGCTCTGTGAAGAGTCTAAGTCCTAACCCACCAGGTTTCCCAGTATCGTTAGGGGTTGATGTTACCAACAGAAGTTTCTGGGTTGAAGGAGGAAGGTAAGATTCTCCCAACCACTCTGCCCAAAATAGGTTATAGGTGGTCACAGCTGTACTGAAAACCTGGCACTGACACCAGAAGAGACGGTTCCTCTCCCTTCTGCCATTCCTTCCAGGAAATCAGTGCACAACACGGAAGCTTCACATTCAGCTCATCGGCATTCCAATGACACACTGCAAGCTTCCCACAGACCTAGCCTTCTCTAGGGAGCCAGAGTCAGTCAAAGGCTATGGAGCATGTACTCAAGGACCGCTGAAGAATGAATTCTCCTAATCTAAGGTCACCGTTTATCACTCTCCTTCCCTCCTCTGGCCATTCTGAATGACACTTCCTAACTTCAGTGATGAAGTAAAAATTAATTTTATCCTTTGGGGGAGGGGCCCCCAACCTCCCGGAGCTAATGCCTGATGATCTGAGGTGGAGCTGCTATAATAATCATAAAAATAAGGTGTACAATAAATGTAATGTGCTTGAATCACCCAGAAACCTTCCTCTGACCCCTAGTCTGTGGAAAAACTGTCTTCCATGGAACCCATCCCTGGTGCCAGAAAGGCTGAGGATTGCTGCTTTCTGGGTCTCAGGACTGCACAGGACAGAGGTCCTGTCAATTGAAATGAACTTCCAAACTTCAAACACTGGTATTTGTGTTTAGTTCAAGTATTCTAAGAATATTCAAGGATAAGATTTTTACTCAGTTCAGTTGCTCAGTCATGTCTGACTCTGCAACCACATGAATCACAGCATGCCAGGCTTCCCTGTCCATCACCGACTCCCAGAGTTCACTCAAACTCATGCCCATCAAGTCGGTGATGCCATCCAGCCACCTCATCCTCTGCTGTCCCCTTCTCCTCCTGCCCCCAATCTCTCCCAGCATCAGGGTCTTTTCCAATGAGTCAACTCTTCACACGAGGTAGCCAAAGTATTGGAGTTTCATCTTCACATCAGTCCTTCCAAGCAACACCCAGGACTGATCTCCTTTAGGATGGACTGGTTGGATCTCCTTGCAGTCCAAGGGACTCTCAAGAGTCTTCTCCAACACCACAGTTCATAAGCATCAATTCTTCAGCGCTCAGCTTTCTTCACAGTCCAACTCTCACATCCACACATGACCACTGGAAAAACCATAGCCTTGACTAGATGGACTTTTGTTGGCAAAGTAGTATTTCTGCTTTTACTAGCCCTATTAAAAACCAGCAAGCACACGGAAAAAAATTTAACTACGAGAAACACTAGCCAAACTTGACTGTGGTAATAATTCTGCAATATATATAAAGTCATTAGCTGTGCACTTTCAACTTATACAGTGTTTTATGTCAATAATGTTAATACAACTGGAAGAGGGAAAAGGCAGAGAAACCCTTTAAAAAGAGCCAACTTTGCAGGAAACTCATGAGTTCAGCTTGCACCCCCCCGCCCCCACCACTCTAGCATTTCCAATTCTTAGGTATCTCTGATCCCCTGATAGTTACAGCCTTTTTGACACCTATGATTTTCTTGGACCCTCTGCACTTACTTCAAAACAAAACTTTCTTCCTGACTAAAATCATGGTCTCTCGAGAAATCCATTTCTGAAATCTGTTTTTGGAATTGGTCCTCCTCTTTCCCGCTTCTAGGCCAGCCCTGGACTCTAGGGCAGACAGGAACTTAAAGGCTGCAGGCACCATCATACCCTGGTGAACCTGCTGCTCCTCTACTCTCTTCCTGCTGCAGTGTCTGCATGATTTCTTTGATTTGCTAAGCTCTTACTTTCTACCTGATGATTACTGTTCCAGATAAGAAGACTAAAATAGGAAATTTTGAAAAGGAAAAGAGTGACTTTCTTTGTTCTCTTTCCATTATAAATAGGAAAGCCGTATTTGTGATCTTAACTCTACTACTGCTCATACTATTCTTACAGTTCATACTTCTACAAAACAAGCCCAAGATTAAAAAAAGGTGAAGGGAAGGGTATTCTGTAATTGCTAGTCTTAGGATCAAAACAAATCAATTTTCACTCTTCTGTAAAACTCTCCCAACTATGCAGCATTGAACGAGTATTCTTCCTCCCACTCAGAAGCATCATGCTTGATTGGCCCAGCATGCCAAGCTGCGGGTCTCACTGATGAGCTCCACTGTCTCACTAGGAGGACAGTATGTTCCTAGCTACTGGATGCTGACACTGACTCCAGCTGTGCTAGTGCAATTACAGAACGGCATTTTTATTAGTTTCTAATAAAAAACCAAACCACAGGGTAAAATTTTCACACCTAAACTAAGAAGGCACATATTTACCTCAAGTTTAGAAATATGTGTNCTACTGGATGCTGACACTGACTCCAGCTGTGCTAGTGCAATTACAGAACGGCATTTTTATTAGTTTCTAATAAAAAACCAAACCACAGGGTAAAATTTTCACACCTAAACTAAGAAGAAGGCACATATTTACCTCAAGTTTAGAAACACATATTTCTAAAATCTGCCTTACTGACAAACTGCTTTTAGGTACTGAGTATTTCAAGGATTTTTGTTTATATTTTGTTTTTAATGTTCCCTTTGCAATCTCAGAATCATTAAGACTACCATAATGATATGCGAAAAACACACTTTGGACTTGAAATAAACTGCTAGTAAGAATATAAGATGCCAACCACTATTACCCTAGATCTCCCCAGTTCACAAAACCAAGTAAACCAAGTTGTATTTAAAAATCAAGCTCTAAATTTAGTGATCTGTCTGACTGGAGCAGATACTGAATTCCCTGGAGAACCACCTTTCAGAGGTGGCCTTGCTATGCAATGTGCCCCGGCCTTTGCCTCCTATGGAGATGTGCCAGTAGGCGCTCCAGAGGAAAGCAAAATGGCACTGGGGAAACTGGAAGGAGGGCTGAGTTCAGTCTCAAACCTAGAAGTATGACAGGTACTTTCAATGAGTGGTACAGGAAAATGGGCCTTACTGAGCAAATGAGAATGCAAATTGCTTGAAAAGGTGAATTCTCTCCATGCAAATTCACTGAAGGGAGACAAATGGAGAACACTACCTTGAGGGACAATCTCTGCTTGCCAAAGCAGTTTACCTGGCCTAGAAAACAGTCCCATACCATGGAAGGGTATCTCAATCTTCCATGAAAGAGGCAAATGCAAACTCTGACTTAATCCAGATAGAACTACTTTTAGTTGTGGAAAAATGTTTACTTTGCTTTCTAGTCCAAAAAAATGCAAGAGGATGCTCATTCTTTTAGTGCTGGGTTAATTATAGCGCATCTGAACTCTATTTTTGGAAGAATTTAACTAAAAGAATAACTCAATTTTACATTTTAGAGATAATCAAGTTAGTCTTTTAAAGTCTTTGGCATTAAAAGTTATACATTTACATAAAATGGTGAGAATTTCTGCTGGACACTTACTGTAAATATGGAAGCAGTATAAAACAGGAACGGAAAAGGGGTCTCCTTTTTATTTCTCTTCTGAAGAATGAGTTGTGGAGAATGTAGTGGTTGTTCCACATCATAAATCGGACTTCTTTCAAACCTCGAGAGTTGGCTTCTTCAATCAATCGAATAACAGACTATGGAGAAGAAAACAGGAGGTAAAGAAAAAACACAGCGAGTTAAAAAAGCAATAAACAGTCACTATAAGATAGGAAAAATGTTAATGTAACAAAAGGTAAAAACAGTTAACTTTGCTGTTAACATCGGAAGAGTGCCAAAAAGTACAGTGAATCAAATGATTTCCTCTTATAGGCAGGAAATTTATTTTTTTTCTAAGATGCACAACAGAAAGATGCTTCCATGGATCTCCCACCTTATGAAACATGTGAAGGGTTAGTCTATCCTGATTAGAGGCCTTACAAATGTCCTGGAGATTTTATTGTTTCTATTCCTTAAGAGAGTTTCAGAAGAGGATTAAAGATGATAGTATAAACTGCTCACATAAATCAATTAAGTTCCAAACCCAAGAAACCTCTCAAGAGGAAAAACACAAAGACAGACCAACGCATTGGACTATCCAAATATATTTCAAACAGCTTCTTATTCTCTTCAGAAGATACTAGATACTATTGACTACTTAAGAAATTTTAACTCAATATTGTGTTTTATACTAATTAACATACTAGGTTGTTTTCTTTTGCTGTTTCCTTAAAAGAAAATCTAAGGTAGATAGGTCAGTTCTCCCTTTTTGTAATGCTGGAAATGAATTTAATCAATTAAANCTTAAGAAATTTTAACTCAATATTGTGTTTTATACTAATTAACATACTAGGTTGTTTTCTTTTGCTGTTTCCTTAAAAGAAAATCTAAGGTAGATAGGTCAGTTCTCCCTTTTTGTAATGCTGGAAATGAATTTAATCAATTAAAGAAGTCAGATCTTTGGAATGTGAAATTAATCTTTAAATCCACTTCAGGGCAATTAATTGTGACTCAGAATTCTCATTCAGAGGCAAAGTAAAGTACCATCATTTTAAAACCTCACTGTGTAATGGATGAACTATTCTTACCATCTCAGACCAAGGATATGTGTGCACTTGTTATAGAATTTTAAATGACTGATTTGCTTGACCACATGGTTCAATAAACATTTTCAAGTACTTCTTCCGGGGGCTTAAGGGCAATTGTTTTCCCCAGTCTTCTAAAATGCTAATAGTGTAACACATGATACAGTCACCAGGAGCCAGATATAGCCAAACGTTACACTAGTGCTCATCTCATTAAAATTACTCCAGAGTTGGCACTGAGTCTAAATACTTATCACAGTAAATACTTGGTCCCTATTGTAATAAGATACTGGGAAAAGCATTTTCTCTCTGATAACCATGGTATTTCATTTATGGGCTCCAGGAAATTAATGGTAAAAAAATACATTTCCAGAAAAATCAAGACAGAAAAGTATTACTCATTATCAACAAGACTCAATTTTATATCCATAAGCTCTTTGGTTTGTGGTTCTGTCTAGTCATCATCAGAAAGGAACAGTGAAAGACAAAAAAAATTAAATGCACTTTTTGGAAAGAGATTCTGTAAATACCTCAGGATACTCCCTCCATCCAAAGTGGTCCCTACAGAAGAATTTCCAGACTGTGTGGTAAATAGAGTTGACATTGCTAGAGGGTGGTGTGGACAGCCTTCGTAGTTGGTCAAATTCAGCTGTTTCATACACATTCATGGCATTCAAATCTGCCCAAAATTCTTGTCCTCTAAAAAGACCCAAGAAAAAATGAACTGTTAATAACAATACATTTGCAAAACAGAAATACCTAAACATCTCATATGACATTACAAATATCTAGTATAGTATATTGTAGAATTTTCAAAGCTTGTTTTGTTTGGAGTAAAAAGATATCATTGTGAGTAGTTTCCCCATTTCTTTTATGTCTTTTCTTAACAAGACCAAAACGTCCAAGCCATGGAGCAGGGATGATTCTATCCTACAGCATCACTGGCCTGAACCAATCAACATAGTCCTGCTCTTCCCACCACAGTGGATGAGCCAAACCTGGTCTCAACCAATCAGGGAGTCAGCTCTAGGACAGAGCTGACATGGAAAGCAGAGAGAGAGAAACAAAAGAAACTTCTCTTGAAGCCTGTCTTTTTTTCAGAGGCATCAGTTCACCTAAGCCAACATAGGAATACACAATACTGCCTGATGAAAGATAGGAAAAATAAAATGACCTCAAATGAGGCAAGTCCTGCTAATCTACCTAACATCATCTTTTATTCTGTGGGTGGAAAAAAAAAAGGTTGACAAAATATGAAGAGAAAAAAAATCTGGGACAAAATATGATGAGAAAAAATAGTCTGGATTATCAATACGTTCAGCTATGAGAATAGTTCTGTCATTTTGTTACATGGTCTGCTGATGCTGCATCCATACTTTATTGAGGAGGGGGAAGTCCCACTATATAAATCAAAATCACTTAAATTTATAAAGGGCGGTACAAAAAATTTATGTTTCTTTTTTAATGGGACTTCATCTAGTGTTTGACTCATCTGAACCATTAATGGCAAAATGTTCATTTTTCTTGTTGTGTATATTTCAAAATTTCCCTAAGACAACAAAACATCACAGCTGTAAGCAGAGTGACTAAGTTTTTAGATGCATTGTTTCATTCTNGCGGTACAAAAAATTTATGTTTCTTTTTTAATGGGACTTCATCTAGTGTTTGACTCATCTGAACCATTAATGGCAAAATGTTCATTTTTCTTGTTGTGTATATTTCAAAATTTCCCTAAGACAACAAAACATCACAGCTGTAAGCAGAGTGACTAAGTTTTTAGATGCATTGTTTCATTCTTTCCACCACAAGTTTGTAAATGAATGTCTTTAACATCCAGATACTCCAGATCCAGTGGCACTCAAAACTGGCTCATATGAAATCAAGGTGTTTGGACAGATATTCCCAATAATTGACATGTTTTCTTGTCATAAATTAGGATTTTGAAAAGGGTATGAATTTTGACCTATGGGTTTTGTTGGTTACTGTGAAACTCCAGACTCTGCTTTTAGAACACTTGTTCCAAGGACTGTTAAATAGGTACTCTGGACAAAAAAACATTCTGTGGTCAAGTCTGAAGAAGTTGTCTATACAGAGTTAAACAATTTACTTACTGCAGCTACTCCTCTGTCCCTTAAATATGTGAAGGTAGATACTGAAGTATCAATGCCATGATGAGGGCTAGAAAGCACTCTTCCAAACCTATGACAATACTCTCCCTTTTACCACGAATACCTATTAACATCTCTCACTAAACACTCCTGACACATGTGAGGGAAAGAAAATATTTCCTACCCTCCACCTCAATGTTCATAATTTGTGAATTGCTTCCCTTTGGGAAAAAAACAAAAACAAAAAAACTCAAAGTCATATACGAACTGATGCAGCCATGGAGCACATAACTGTCAAAAGCAGTTGTGTTCCTTTAAAAATTCCTGAAGAGCTTCCCCAAACCCTAATTTCTTACTTAATTTCAAGTGAGGATTAGAATGCCTAATTTCATCCTAATTAGCAGGATGCAGTCTTAAAAAGAACATATAATTTTAAGTGTGAAATGGGAAGATAATAAAATGCAGTTTATATCACATTTGAACACTACTTTGTTTAACATTATTTATGGTAAATACGAATATATAATCCAGAATTTTTAAAAAAATGTTTCTGGGAAATTCTACAGTAAAAAAGAAAAATATCGAAAACTGGAACTCCTATACTGAAACTTCACATCAAGTTGCTTTAAACAATTTTCCCTTAATTTTAAGAGAATCTGATGTTATCGAGTGGAGAGATATTAACCTCTTTCTCCCTCTTAAGTTCACTTCCAGTTTCTAAACAGATTTTCCTGCTTTATTTCCCAGTAACTGTTTCCAATTATGAGTCAACAAATCCTCAGTATTTTCTTTATGGAGTTCTCAGTAGTGCAGTTATATGTTAACATACATTATACTATAAACAGCCAATGCTTTTTGCTGTTAAAGTATCAGATTTTATTCTGGACATCTCTCTAGCAATTTCTGTTTATGCCTATGTTATTAAGACTTCATAGATAATGATTTGCATGAGAAAGACATCTAAAACTGCAGCCTTTGCTACATTCTCTGAGCACTTCAGTCTTTTGGGCATTATGAAATTTCTACGACAAATCCTAATTTACTACAATCAACTGTTCTGTGGATTGATGTATCAAAGTACTGTTTTAGCTCTATTTGAGTTTCAATATGATTTTCTAGACTTGACAGAGTCAAAATAACAAATCTGAAAAACATTAAATTATCTTTTTATAAGATTAATTTTACCACCTGCTCTCCCTTAAATAGGGAATGCTTAAAAAATCCAAAGCCAAGAGTTTTTATTCTCTTCAATCTGCATCAGTATAAAATTCATCCAACATGAAAGCCAAATGTTCAACATTCACCACTCTTATCAAACCATTGTTTTGTATTATCAGAAACCGGTTATGAGTCGTGTGTATGAAAATGGCGAGGGTGGGCTGTTTTAGGCAATATACAAAGAATCAAACAGATGTAGTCCCTGGCTTCAAGAGAGAAAAAACTAACAAAATCTAAAACCAAAGAAGCAGTACATCTGCCTATCTAACACAAGTACATTCTGGGAATGAGAGGACAAAGAAAAGGCGCGCAGCATTATAGGAGCTGAGGTGGCTACTGCTCCAGGAATGGATAAAGGTAAAGAAAAGTAAGATGCTTTACAGTATCAATCCAAGATAGCTTTCTGTAAGAGAAAGAATTTNGGCCTGGAGAATTCCATGGACTGTATAGTCCATGGGGTCACAAAGAGTTGGACACGACTGAGCGACTTTGATTTCACTATGGAGAAAGTAGGCCCTGGTCAAAATCAAGGAAAATTAATCATGATTGTATCCCCATTAGCTGGTATAAAAAGAACACAGCTCCCAAAGAGTTGCTCTCCTGTGACCTGAAATATAAAGTGACTTAATTCTATAGCTTGGAGGCATTATGGGCTGAAAAAGTCACTATTAATATAACCTTATCAAGCTTGTTAAAAAATAAGAAGAGATAATAATAAATACTATGGTTCCAAGCCTTTCTTAAATTGTTATAAACCAAACTGAAGTCACACATCAGCAAAGAAGAGATCATCTCGCCTCACACCCTGGGTTTCCTAGGTGGCTCAATGGCAAAGAATCTGCCTGCCAATATAGGAGACACGAGTTCAGTCGCTGGGTAAGGAAGATCTCCTAGAGAAGGAAATGACAACCCACTCCAGTATTCTTGCCTGGGAAGTCCCATGGACAGAGGAGCCTGGCAGGCTACAGTCCATGGGGTCGTAAAGAGTCAGACATGACACGGTGACAACAATATGCTCCCCCAGCAGGCCTATTTCATATGGCAACAAGACAGGGTCTTTAAGGTGAAAATGTTACGGAGAGAATTCGGAAACTACTAAGTAAAAGACAAGAATTTCCAAGCTTTAAAATTGTACTGAGGGACTTCCCAGGTGGTCAGTGATTTAAAATCTGCCTGCCAATGCAGGGGACGGAGAAGGAAATGGCAACCCACTCCAGTGTTCTTGCCTGGAGAATCCCAGAGACTGAGGAGTTTGGTGGGCTGCAGTCCAAGGCGTCTCACAGAGTTGGGCACGACTGAATCGACTTAGCAACAGCAGCAATACAGGGGACACAGATTAGATCTACAGATTAGATCCCTGGTGTGGAAAGATCCCACATGCAAGGGGGCAACTAAGCCTATGTGCCACATCTACTGAACCTGGGCTCTCGAGCCCCTGAGCTGCAACCAGGAGACTGCAAGCCACAGATACTGAAGCCTGCACAGCTTGAGGCCCTGTGCTCCACAAGAAACGTCACTGTAGTGAGAAGCCTGCACACCACAACGAAGAGTAGCCCCCTTTCACTGCCACTTGACAAAGCCTGTGTGCAGTAACAAAGATTCAACGCAGCCAAAAATGAATAAAAAAAATTTTTAATTGTATTGAGACAAATCTTGATCTGTGCCTGCTCATACGTGGAGTTTCCTAGAATCAAGTATCTGAGTTTAAATCTGCCAGTTTACTCTTTGCTTTCTGTTTCTATGTTTTTTCCTTTCATGCCTTTTGGAGTATTTTAAATTCTATTGTCTCTCAACAATTAGGTTACTTGTTATATATTCTTTATTCTTTTAGTAGTGTTTTGGTTACTTATTGCTGTGAACAAATGACCCCAAAACTTATGACTTAAAACAATAACTCTTATTTACTTATGATTTTGGAGTCTGGCTGAAGAATTCAGTCAGGGCATAGGGCAGATGGCTCATCTCTGCTCCACCATATCTGGAGTCTCAGTTGGGGTGGCTCAGGTGGCTGGGGCCTGGTTCAGGGAGGGTCATATGTCTGTTCTGGCTCTTGGCTGACTTCCCTGGTTTTTTTTTTTCCTACAAGAATTCTTCATGTGACTAACTTGGGCTTCCTCACAACATGGAAACTTCTCGGGTTTCCAAGAGGGAACATTTCAAGGGGACAAGTCTCAATGCACAAGCCTTTGGTTGAGTCATGCTTAGTAATGTACTATCAGCCAAAGCAAATCACACGGCCAAGCTGAGTCTACATGGGAGGGAACAGCTAGGCTGGGAATATTGGGAGATACTTAGATTAAAAGCAGATCACCTTAATCCGATGAAGGATTAATAATCAAAAATTACTCCCAGGGTGTAGCCCTTTGGAAATCCAGCTTGTTTTTTACCCACCACTCCCCACTTACTCCTTTTGCTGCAACAGAGAACTCTAACTAGTTCTCAGCCTTTCCACTACTGTTTTCAGAGTGTCAATTGGCTCAAAGGGGAAAATGGCACCAAAATCTGGACTCACCACTCTTAGGTCTAGGCTCCTTGTACTGCTAAAATTTTACTGCTCTGAAAATGTATCTCCTCCACAATGTCTGCCTCAGATGTGATCCTGGGAATTTAATGCAGTAATAACATCTTCCTGAAGAAGAAAACCAGGAGCTGACAGATTAACTAACTGGCATGGATTCTTTGCTCTAGCCAACAGGATTTGAGATGCTCTATGGACCAGTGACCACTGTGTTTCTGTCTTCCTTTTTCTGAATAGGAGTTTTAACAACTTCATGTTCCTTATCAGTTCAGCCGCTCAGTCGTGTCTGACTCTTTGCTACCCCATGAACTGCAGCACGCCAGGCCTCCCTGTCCATCACCAACTCCCAGAGTTTACCCAAACTCATGTCCATCAAGTCGATGATGCCATCTAACCATCTCATCCTCTGTCGTTCCCTTCTCCTCCTGCCTTCAATCTTTCCCAGCCTCAGGGTCTTTTCAAATGAGTCACCTCTTCATATCAGGTGGCCAAAATATTGGAATTTCAGCTTCAACATCAGTCCTTTCAATGAATACCCGGGACTGATTTCCTTTAGGATGGACTGGTTGGATCTCCTTGCAGTCCAAGGTACTCTCAAGAGTCTTCTCTAACACCACAGTTCAAAAGCATCAATTCTTCGGTGCTCAGCTTTCTTTATAGTCCAACTCTCACATCCATACATGACTACTGGAAAAACATAGCCTTGACTAGACAGACATTTGTTGACAAAGTAATGTCTCTGCTTTTTAATATGCTGTCTAGATTGGTCAAAACTTTGCTTCCAAGGAGTAAGTGTCTTTTAATTTCATGGCTGCAATCACCATCTGCAGTGATTCTGGAGCCCCCCAAAATAAAGTAAGCCACTGTTTCCCCATCTATATGCCATGAAGTGATGGGACTGGATGCCACGATCTTAGTTTTCTGAATGTTGAGATTTAAGCAAATTTTTCCACTCTCACCATTACTTAATTACTTATATCATTACATTGCAAATAACTTTGTTAAAAAACTGATGCCAGTACATGAAGATACACATTGCTACTGCAGAGTATCCCACATCATTGGGATTTCTGAATCTTGGACTCTAAGCTCATTTCGGAAACCTTGGGATTTCTTTTTTCTCTTAGGGAGGGGTTGAGTATTCCTTTTATGAGAAGAAAGGAAAGACATTGCTTGTTACTCCCTTTTTAATAGAAAGATTCTGATACTTTTTTTTTAAGAAGGGCTAGCAATATGCCTAGCCTCAAAATGCATTCCCTAGATCCTGTACACGTGTAGGTGGCCATGAGATATGGTTCTAGACGTAGAGTGATGATTTCTAAAAGAAAGATTTTTTTCCTAATATAAAGATACCCCAATTCTTTACTTCCTTTTTTTTCTCTTCCTGATAGAATACTAACATGAAGATAGAACAGGAACCTCATGACAAAAATGAAGGCGAACATGATGTGGAAAATAAGAAGATGGTATCTACAAGCTAAGGACCCTGGAGCAGAATTATATGAGGAGCTGGGTCATTCATGGCATCTTAAAGCTGCTACAGTAGTCCTAGAGTGGCTACCCCTGGACTCATTGTTATATCTGAAAAATAAACCCCCACTTTGGTTAAACTGTTTTCTGTTACATGTAGCTAAACATATTCTTGGCTAAAGCAGAAACTGCCACAAGTTATCTTCTAAGTCTTCCTGCTTGCCGGCTCTTCCAATTAGACAGCAGCATGACCTAGAATGTCAGAAACATAAGAACTGTCACAAAGCAATATTTCTACTCCTATACCATTTCCTGCCAATTCCAGATATACCAAATTATATACATGTTATATAGTACATATATTATATAATATTTTATGATACATGTTTATTAAAGAGAAAGAAAGCAGAGAGGAGACATAAGACTACCCATAGGTGAAACTTCCCAAGTCTCATTTTAAAATTTTGCTATAGCAGTTGTTGTTTAGTCACTAAATCATATCTGACTCTTTGCAACCCCATGGACTGCAGCCCGCCAGGCTCCTCTGTCCATGGGATTTCCCAGGCAAGAGTATTAGAACTGGTTGCCATTTCCTTCTCCAGGGTATAGTCCCAACCCGGGGATCAAACCCTCATCTCCTGCATTGGCAGGCAAATACTTTACCACTGAGCTACCAGGGAAACCCTGGTATAACTATAGCCCTGCTATAGTTATTCTGTCTTATTTTATTCAAAGGTTTTTTATTATAACATTATAGTATATTCATATTTTACCTAACATTTTATTATAAGCAATTTTCCACGTGGAAACAAATAGCTGTTTAACTTTCCAAGTAACTAAGTTTTACTTAACTGGTTTCTTGTCACTGAACTTAACTTAAAAAACTTTTTAACTTTTCACTTAAAAAAAATTATTTATTCATTGAGTACTACATTCAAGTCACTAAATATTAGAAGTACATGTACGTGAAGAAGTGCCTATTTGAATGCTCTTCAAAACTACAAAAAACAAACATACATGCAATATATATGGCAGATGCATGTGCATACTTTCTATATGTGGCCCTAAGTCATTTGTTTTTAAATATGCTTATAGGATTGAAATATTCCAATTTCTTTTCAAAGTACTCCTTTTCCCCTGGAGGAGGAAATGGCAACCCACTCTAGTATTCTTCGCTGGAAAATTCCATGAACAGAGGACCCTGGCAGGCTACAGCCCATGGGGTCACAAAGAGTTAGACACGACTAAGCAAGCACACATGTACTCCTTTTATTGCTAATTCCCATGATTCTTTTCTGCTGGATTTACTTTAGCATGACTGATCAGTTCAGTATAGTACTTCCAATGAACAATTTATTCATGTAAAAGCTGAGATTACTTGAACCTTCGAGTGACTGAAGATCTCCTGTTTTCATTTTTATTAACAGAATGTGTGCTGTAAAGTATTAATATCTCTTTCTTGCTTTCTGTTTTCACAATTATTAGTAACAGTTAATTCCCCAACAACCTTCTGGTGGAAAGACAATCATTTCTGGTTACCAGTCCAAAAAGGAAACAGTGACTAGCATGACTCAGAAAGCACAATGAAGACCTGAGATTTGAAAACAGAGGGCTTGGCTCTCAGCATTTTGTTCTGAGAACACAGCCAATTTGCATAAATGGCAGGTTGACAGTTCCTTATCTTTGAGTGCTAAGTCCAGGCTGTAATTTTTTCTGGCTGTGTATATAAGGACAGCTTATTCTCTGACTCAAAGTACATGTATGTGATATATTCAAAGTGAGAGAAAAGTCATACTATTTTTATGCAACTGAATTACTGATGTTTTAAAACATGAAACCAACTGGTGAAAACCCTATCTTCTTGTTGTTACTAATGGACCACTCTTGGAATTTATCTGAAGGAAGATTTCCTATTTTCCTGAGAGGCAGTTCTCTACTCTTGGATCCTAGAGTAAGAAAAGATTCTGGCTGAAATTTATTTACCTCAAGTGGATCTTAAATATAGTGTTGGTGGGAGAAGATTGGAAAATGCTACTAGACAATATGTCACAGCAACTAAAAGTAAAGAATTTGGTCAGCAGGAATGAAGGGTGAATTAATGTAAAGCTCAGAGGTAGGATGGCTTAGAGCTTGACATGAACATGTTTTGATAAATGTAAACTTAAGATTAGTATTTTCAAAAAGTGATAGAATGTTCACTTTGCAGACCATTTCCAAGTTTTAAAAATTTTTCTCATTTATAACCTCCTTTTATCTTGAAACTCACATCTTTTCTCCACCTCTGATGAGGCAACAAGATACTTCTGTCTGGTAAAAAGTGAAGGCTTACTGGAAAATGATACAGAGAAAATAGAATGAATTCTAAAATGCTTATGCCAGATCACAACCTATTGTGTTTATCCAAATTTTATTTGTAAAGTGCCTAATAATCTATTGGCCTGTTCTTTTTTTAGAAAAATAATTTTACTTATTTATGATTTTGCTGGGTCTTTGTTGCTGCTCTCAGGCTTTTCTCTAGTTGTGGCAAGCAGGGGCTACTCCATTTGAGGTGTGTGGGCTTCTCATTGCAGTGACTTCGCCTGTTGGAGATTACAGGCTCTGGGGCACGCAGGCTTCAACCAGTTGCAGCACGTGGGCTCAGTAGCTGTAATTCCCAGGCTCTAGAGCACAGATTCAGTGGTTGTGGTGCACAGTGCTTACTGGACTGTTCTTATCTTCACAGAATCCATGATAGCCAGGTGTAATCTTTAATCCCCTTCATTTTAGACCTGTTGGTTAATTCATGCAGCACACAATCAAAGTGCTGTCTGATCTAACAGGTTTTCGTCTGTATTAAATGATTCCTTCAGAGAAGTCCCACATTTTTACCAGGCCATTCATTCAGTTTATTCAATTCACTTCTATTGGGCGTGTACATACCAAGTACTAGTTACGCAATAATGACTAAGATAAGTCCTAATTTCTGTTGGTTGGTTGTGAGCTGACCACCCAGATCACCTGGGAAAGTCAGCTACAGATTGCTCAGCCCCACCCTAGACCTCTTGAAATCGAAATGTCAGAAGGGAGAGGATTCTGCACTTTCAAGATGTTCCAGACACTGCTGCTTTAAGAGTTCAGAGTTTAAAACACTCTGGGGTTGGAGGAAGGGAGAATGTTGGGGGGTGGAGGGGGTTGGACTTGGGGAGGTACATATGCTAGGAGGGAAGGGAGACTTGGTGGGTATGGCCAAAATGTAAAACAAATAAATACATTATAGTGTGGTGGGTGCTTTAATAGAGTTATACATGCAAAGTGCTAAGAATATATAGTGAGGAAGAATTAAGCTGAACTACATATCGTCAGAGAATTACTAAGATTTCTGGAATTATTGTGCCTATTATTATTGATATTATATCTTAGCATGTTAAGCAACTCAGTTGTTTATACTTGAAGTACACCTAAATTTAATAGGGGAAAAGTTTATATTTTAAAAAAGTGAATTCCCAAATAATTAAAGATTCCCAAGTAATCTTGAAAATTGTATGCAGGTATCATTTGAGTTAAAAGCATTTCTCCAGCAACAGCAGCATCATCTGAGTTAAAATCATTTCTACTGTGTGAATTTATCCTAGCGATATAATTAGGGTGTATGCACAGGTTTGATAACAAAGTTATTGCCTATAGTGAATAAATTGTGACCAAGTGTTCATTTTCATCAAGTCCCAGAATCAGTTCTCCATGGACAACCTCCCTGTTCCCACTTATATATTGTCAAAAGACACTCTGGACTATAAATAGTTTCCATTTCTTTTCAGGCCCTACAAAGCCTGTACTCTGTCTATACTAAACGTTTTCCAGTGACAAAAACAGAATTTAGGAATTTAATTCATCATTAGCCCAGGTCAGTCGCACTGGGCAGGAGGATCATGTACAGAGCATAAATTTTCACGTTAATATCCAAGTTCAGTGTGTTGATTTTGATAGACTGGACATGCTAGCCATTCACTGAAAAGAGATGGCTCTAAAGTCCACCTGCCTTTCATCTCTGACTCCTCTAGGCATATAGCACCTAGACCATAGGTTTTCAACTTGGCCTGAGAATCACTTCAGCTACTTATTATATATGTGTGTGTATGCACACATATACCTATGTATATACATATCTGTTTATATATATAAAGAATATATATATTCTTTACCTAAGACCAATCAAACAAGAATCTCTCAGCTGGGACTTGTGCATTGAACATAGACTGACTTAGCCTCTCCTGTCTAATTCACAGGAGAGCATTTAACATTCAGTTCAGTCCAGTCACTCAGTCGTGTCCGACTGAGACCCCATGGACTGCAGCATACCAGGCTTCCCTGTCCATCACCAACTCCCAGAGCTTGCTCAAACTCATGTCTATCGAGTTGGGTCTTTTTCAATGAGTCAGTTCTTTGCATCAGGTGGCCAAAGTATTGGGGTTTCAGCTTCAGCATCAATCCTTCCAATGAATATTCAGGATTGATTTTCTGTAAGATTGACTGGTTTGATCCCCTTGCAGTCCAAAGGACTCTCAAGAATCTTCTCTAACACCACAGTTCAAAAGGATCAATTCTTCAATGCTCAGCTTTTTTTATAGTCCAACTCTCATATCNTATCGAGTTGGGTCTTTTTCAATGAGTCAGTTCTTTGCATCAGGTGGCCAAAGTATTGGGGTTTCAGCTTCAGCATCAATCCTTCCAATGAATATTCAGGATTGATTTTCTGTAAGATTGACTGGTTTGATCCCCTTGCAGTCCAAAGGACTCTCAAGAATCTTCTCTAACACCACAGTTCAAAAGGATCAATTCTTCAATGCTCAGCTTTTTTTATAGTCCAACTCTCATATCCATACATGACTAATGGAAAAGCCATAACTTTGACTAGATGGACCTTTGTTAGCTAAGTAATGTCTCTGCTTTTTAACATGCTGTCTGGGTTGATCATGACTTTTCTTCCAAGGAGCAAGTGTCTTTTAATTTCATGGCTGCAGTCACTATCTACAGTGATTTGGGAGCCAAAAAAGATAAAGTATCTCACTATTTCCACTGTTTCCCCATCTATTTGCCATGAAGTGATGGGACCAGATGTCATGATTTTAGTTTTTTGAATGTTGAGTTTTAAAGCAAACTTTTTCACTCTCTTCTTTTAGTTTCATCAAGAGACTCTTTTGTTCTTTGCCTTCTGCCATAANCCCATCTATTTGCCATGAAGTGATGGGACCAGATGTCATGATTTTAGTTTTTTGAATGTTGAGTTTTAAAGCAAACTTTTTCACTCTCTTCTTTTAGTTTCATCAAGAGACTCTTTTGTTCTTTGCCTTCTGCCATAAGGGTGGTGTCATCTCCTTATCTGAGGTTACTGATGTTTCTCCTGGCAACCTTGATTTCAGGTTATGCTTCATCCGGCCTGGCATTTCACATGATGTACTCTGTATATAAGTTAAGTAAGCAGGGTGACAATATATAGCCTTGCCATACTCCTTTCCCAATTTGGAACCAGTCTATCGTTCCATGTCTGGTTCTCACTGTTGCTTCTTGACCTGCATACAGATTTCTCAGGAGGCAGATGAGGTGATCTGGTATTCCCATCTCTTTAAGAATTTTCCACAATTTGCTGTGATCCACACAGTCAAAGGCTTTGGTATAGCCAATAAAGCAGATGTTTTTCTGGAACTCTTTTGCTTTTTCTATGATCCAACGGATTCAACATTTAACATTAGCGTGTACTTAATGACTTATTCCCTCATTCATTCAACACATTTACTGAATATTTGTGCTCTAAGCATTTCTAAGTGCTAGGGATACTAGAAAATAGAAAAAATGCTCAATTCCTATCAATATTCTAACAGGAGGAGACAGACAGATGGTATCAGGTAATGATGAGTGCTATAAAAATAAGACATGGTAACATTTCGGAAGCTCCCCTGGAAAAGGGAATGGCTACCCACTCCAGTATTCTTGCCTGGAGAATTCCATGGATAGAGGAACCTGGCGGGCTATAGCTCATGGGGCCAAAAAGAGTCAGACATGACTGAGTGACTAACACTTTCACATTTTTTTTCCCAAGGGTAGACTAGCTACATAATGCATCAAACGGGACACATTGAGAGTAATTATTTATAATTATGTTAAGAGAATGCAAATGAAACCAGGACTGTCCTGGATAAAGATACATAGTCAGTCTGGGTAAGATGTATAGTTTGAGTAAGTAATGAGGGCCTTTTAAAAAATAATGTGCCATTCAGAAAGGCATTTCTTTCAAGAGAAACATGTAAACAGAAGCCTAAGGAAGATACAGTTGCTAGCCATGAGGATATCAGGGGAAGAGCATTTCAGGTAGGTGGAACAGCGTCTGAGATAGAGGCAAGCTTGGCATGTTAGGGAAAAAAAAAATCTATAAATCTAAGCTAATTTACAGCTCTTATTATCTAACTTTGTTAATGAAGATCCCATTTGGGAAAGCTAAGAAATTAATTTGTGTCTAAAGAAACAACTGACATTTGTATGTTAATCAGGCTTGATTAAGGGTTTAGAGGAAGAAAAATAGCCAAGTCAAGTCAAGCATATTACAATATGAAAACAAACAAATTTATTAAAACAAAAATTGAGGGACTTCCCTAGTAGTCCAGTGGCTGACTTCACATTCCCAATGCAGGGGTCCTTGGGTTTGATTCCTGGTCAGGGAACTAGATATCACATGCCACAACTAAGAGTTCAAATGCCACAACTAAAGATCCTGTATGCCGCAACTAAGACCCAGTGCAGCAGCCAAATAAACAAATATTGTTTTAAAAAAATTGGCACAGGTGCATACAAGTTTCTAGCAATGTAAGCCAAAGTTTGGTTTTAAAACAAAAACCTATAGTAGCAATTAGAGTTCCCATTATTTATTGACTTCTTGCCTACAAACTTTTAAAAAGCAGCTGTCTTTTATTTTCAAATGCAAAGCATTTGAAATTGGATTTGGAAATTTACCAGGGAAATCTATATTAAACAAAAGAAAATATTTGCAACATTATTAACTGAATTCTTTTGACTCTATCACCTACCTGAGACTCTGACTTTTATTCTTCACTTTCTAAAGACTTCACTTAATTGGAAATCAAGGCTCTGAATTGGTTATTTCTCCATCAGTGTGTTTACACTGAAACGAAGGAAACCTCTTGGTTTCAGAGTTATGTAAAGTCATCAAAAAACATCAAAATGTTTCTTTCATTAAAAAGAATCTTCTACAGACATGAAATCAATGTGACCGTAAGAGAAAAGGAAACTGAAACTGTTTATCAGGCTTCAAAGTTAAAAGCCAGGAAATTGTAACAGCATCAACAAAATCCTGTATGTGGACCCGTTGGTAAAAAAAATAAGTGGGCTAATTGCATATGTAAGTGACCTAGAAAAGGAGTGTTGATTGACAATTAATTTTATTCATTCTTCTATTTTGTTGAATGCCTGCCACAAATAGTTGCTGGGTGTGTAATGGTGAGCAGAACAGACATGATTCCTGCCTTCATATAGGATATGGAAGATGACAGATATTACTTGAATAATCACTCAAATCAATCTAAAATTACAAACTTTACTAAATGCTTTTGAAGAACAGCAGGGTGTCATCACTGAGACCTACCTAGGCTGGGGGAGCCAGGGAAGGCTTCATTGATGAAGAAACATTTGACTGAGCTCAAGATTAAGGAAGCATTAACTAGCTCAGAGCGAGTTGGATGGGAGAAATGAACAGAGGTCAGGAGATGAGAACTGCAAGTGCAAAGCCAAAATTGTGAAGGTGAGGCATGCAAAGAGAGCAAGTATGTCTAGAAAGTAGAAAGTGAGAAGGAGAGTGGCTAGAGATGTTGTGGGGATATAGACCTTCAGGCTTGAATAAGAATTCGGCAGAAAAATAGGCAGTCACTTTAGTGTTTAAATGAGAAAAATGATGTGACCATAGTTTATTTTTAAAAGTCAGCTCTGGGGTCAGGAGAACTCCCACTTCCAGTAATAGATTACATAATTCAAGCTAGCCCTCTCACCCAGACAACTCACGAAGTTGGAAAAAAACATTTTTTAAAAAATTATTCCAAGAGCTAACATAAAGAATTACGGTAATTAGACCTGAGAGAAGAAGACTCAGAGGTGAGCAGAACATTTCAAGCCACTTTTCCTAAAGAGGTGGTTGAGAAGCTGAAGAGAACTGTTGACAGCCTAGCAGAGATCGAGGTATAAAAACTGAAGTTCAGGAAAGGTCAAGAGGAGAGACGCCAGGTTTGGGGTTGGGACCCAAAGGACTACATGGGGAGTGAGGGTAAACCAGAAATAGACCAGCCCTCCTAGCTTCAAATCCTCTCAGGTTCTGCAATTGGATTAAAATGATCTAGGATTGCTAGTGGCCTTAACCTCTTGCCAGAAGCAAAAATAAATCCTCCTTGGAGAAAGATAATATTATTGTAGGCCTCAAACTATTTTTACAATTATCTAAATGCAATATCTGGCATTCAATTAAAAGCAACCAGATAAGCATTCCAAACTAATGGGATATGTCAAAGGACACAGAAGCCAGATTTAAAGTTTCTCCTACTGGCCAAACAGGGCAATTTGAATTCTAAAAATAATGATGGCAATTCATTATAATATATTGAATGAAAAAAAATCCATGAGTCAATCAAAATACTCAAAAAAAAAAGAAAGAAAAAAAGCAGAGAGTGGAGGCAGGGTACAGAGGAGGACGGAAAGCTCTTCTTTACAGAAGGGTTCCAGGTAATAAATGTAGATGGAATGACAAGATTAGAAAATCATCATTTCATAACAACTAATATAATAATTGACAAGGAAAGATCATCAATGGATGTTAAGGTTGGAAAATAAAACATTCACATAGTCTCCAAGTATCTCCTTGTACATTGATAAAAAGAAAAAGTGAAAGTGTTAGTCGCTCAGTTGTGTCCAACTCTTTTTGACTACATGGACTGTAGCCCACTAGGCTCCTCTGTCCATGGAATTCTCCAGACAGGCATACTGGAGTGGATTGCCATTCCCTCCTCTAGGGGACCTTTCTGATCTGGGGATCAAACTTCGGTCTCCTGCATTGCAGGCAGATTCTTTACTGTCTGAGCCACCACGGAAGCCCAAACATTACTCATTAATAACTAAAGGAAAGATGGGATTTCCCTGATGGTCCTGCAGTTAAGAATCTGCCTTGCAATGCAGAAGAGTTGGGTTCTAAACTTGGGCTCCCTTGTTGGGAAACTAAGATTCCTCATGCCTCGGAGCAGCACACTCCACAACTACAGAGTCCATACAAGGCAACAAATGATTCCAGATGATGTAACTAAGACCTGATGCAGCCAAATAAATATTTTTTAAAAATAAGTAAAGAAGTAATCTGACATTAAAGAAATCACACACCAGCTTAACCCAATGATCAAACTTAAATGACTGCTAACAGACATTGTAAACTTTCTGATATGATGAACAAAAGAAGACACACCATCATCTATGTAGTTTTCTTGTCAAATATATTGAACTTTGATTATGGAATAAGGCATGTGTTTGGAGCTTTAGATGAATGGGACCTTAAGATAAAACTTTGTCTTCTCTGAATTCAAGTTAATAAATAGTTCACGAGATAAGCCATCCATGAAAATTATAAGAATTATTTTCTTTGCCAAGGGTAAAACAGCAATATCACAAAGATCTGCAAATGCCCACCTGATCATCCAAGACTCTAGCTCTCTCCTATATGAACTTATCAGTAGAAAGTGTTAACACTCTGAAAGCAGTGCTTTAATGAAGACAGAGTTTGATATGGAAATCTCTAGTTCACCTACTGAGCTATATGGCAATTTAACTGAACAAAAAATTAGAGATTCTATTATGCCTTGGCAACTGGCTGGGCACTGAACATATTTCTCAAAAGGAAAACTCTCCTCTGGGAGATGTGAGTTTTTTTAACTACTGGTAGTCATTTCAAGTTTAGTGAAAGAGTTTTCAGTCTTTTCTGGAGAGTGCATTTTGACTTGAATGTGCAGGCATTTGAGGGGTTAAAAGAGGAACTGCTCTAGAAACAATAGAATGAAGGAAGTGCATGATGGAATTTCAGTCCTTCTTAAGAATGTGTGGGAGGGTTGAGGGAGCTAGTTGTAGAATAGTTTGGTTTTGTTTTTTTGGAGAGAAGAGGATTGGTTAGTTACTTGGTTAACGAGAAAGAAAGGAATATAAAGAAAAGAAGGACATTACAGAAATGTCAGCATACCTTCCCATAGCTACCAGGGGCCTGGTTGGGAAGTGGGAGTAGGGTAGGTGGAGGAAACAATTTCTAGAACATAAATGTCTTAATCTAAGCAAGAGAGAATAATCACACAAATAGTGGGACACTCTGCAGAACTCAGTAGCAGTGTTATGAGATTAAAAGAAAACAAAAGCAGCAGAACTATTCTAGGTTAAAGGAAACTAAAGGCCATGTCTGAACTTTATTAGACATTAGATATTAAAAAATGCTGCAAAAATATTATTCAGACAGTTGGGAAAGTTGAATACATAATGAATATACGTTATTAATGTCAAACTTCTTGAGAGTGGTAAGAGAAGTATTGTGATTATGTAGAAGAATGTCCTTGTTCTTAAGAGACAGAGATACATGTTGAAATATTTACAAGATGAAACATCATGACATCAAATGGTTTAGGCAAAAAAAAAAAAAATGTATACATATATGCAGTCCTCATTTTGCAGGTAGTACAAAACTCAAAAATGACCACGTTAAAAAAAAAACAAAACTGGTGGCATAGTGGATAAAAATCCACCGGCCAATGCAAGGGGACATGGGTGTGATCCCAGGTCCAGGATTATTCCACATGCCATAGAGCAACTAAGCCCATGTGCCACGACTACTGAAGGCCACATATCCTAGAAACTGTGCTCTGCCACAAAAGAAGCCACTGCAGTGAGAAGCCCTCACACTGCAATGAAGAGTAGCCCTTGCTCACTGCAACTAGAGAAAGCCTGCACAGTGCAACCAAAAATAAAAAAATATAAATAAATAAATGACTGTGTAAAGTGAAACTGTGCAAAAGTATTTTTAATGATCAGTGGGGGAAATTACCACTGTTCCATGACCTTTAAACAGTTATATCAAAACACTATAAACTCTTATGTTCAGTTATAAATGTAGGAAAAGGAAAAATTAGTAAAACTAATTTTTGTTTTGGAGAAGGAAATGGCAACCAACTCCAGTACTCTTGCCTGGAAAATCCCATGGACAGAGGAGCCTGGTATGCTACAATCCATGGGGTCACAAAGAGTCGACATGACCGAGCGACTTCACTTTCACTTTCACTTTTTGTTTAGTATGCTATCATTCAGTTGCTAAGTCGTCTGTGACTCTGCAACCCCACGAACTGCAGCACACTAGGCTCCTCTGTCCACTACTATCTCCTGGAGTTTGTTCAAATTCATATTCACTGAGCTGGTGATGATATCTAATCATCTTATCCTCTGCTGCCCCCTTCTCCTTTTGTCTTCAATCTTTCCCAGCATCAGGGTCTTTTCCAATGAGATGGCCCTTTGCATCAGGTGGCCAAAATTGTTGGAGCTTCAGCTTCAGCATCAGTCCTTCCAATTAATATTTAAGGTTGATTTCCTTTAGGATTGACTGTTTGATCTTGCAGTCCAAGAGATTCTAAAGAGTCTTCTCCAACACATCAATTCTTTGGCACTCAGTCTTCTTTATGGACCAACTCTCATTATCCATACATGACTACTGGAAAAACCATAGCTTTGACTGTACAGACCTTTGCTGGCAAAGTGATGTTTCTACTTTTTAATATGCCATCTATGTTTGTCACAGCTTTCCTTTCAAGGGGCAAGCATCTTTTAATTTCATGGCTGCAGTCACCATCCACAGTGATTTGAGAGCCCAAGAAAATAAAATCTGTCACTGCTTCCACTTTTTCCCCTTCTATCTGCCGGGAAGTGGTACTGTAATTTAAAACACTAGAAATACAGAGGATTAAAGTATTTTATTTCTTCATAAAAAACTGAAGATTAGTTTGAACAGTTCTTCTGATCATGTAACTATATAGAATCTTCTCTATGCCTTTTAAATTGTCATACTCCTAAGTTTGAGTCAGTTTGCCGCCTTTCATCTCTTTCACTTACAATGTTGTGAAATATTTCCAAACACTCCTATATGTGAAGTTTTTGATACTGTCACTTCCCTGGGACATCTTCATCCTTTTCATCACAACCACTTTCCTCATTAATCTTCACTAAGAAGATAGATAGATTTGCCTTCACTGAGTTCCNTCAGTTTGCCGCCTTTCATCTCTTTCACTTACAATGTTGTGAAATATTTCCAAACACTCCTATATGTGAAGTTTTTGATACTGTCACTTCCCTGGGACATCTTCATCCTTTTCATCACAACCACTTTCCTCATTAATCTTCACTAAGAAGATAGATAGATTTGCCTTCGCTGAGTTCCTCTGGCTGCATTTCCAGAGCATATCTAATGGTAGCAGTGTCAACATTCCCAGTTAAGTCTTGCATAACTCCATTTATGTTTGATTTGAATTTCACTTTCAGCATTATTACTTTTAATTTATTTCCTGCATTTTCATCTTTTTTGGTTAATACCGTTTTTATTAAATTGCATGTGAATTTATCACTGAGAGGCAAGGAGGCACTACAGTTGTATGCTGTGCTATCTCTGCATGAACTGAGTAACAGATGTGTAGTGACCATTCTAACAGATTTGAAAGACATGTCATGATTGGTCACTGTCACTGGTCATTACAAGCATCTGTTAATTATGTAGCTATTTGAAGACTGAAGCTCTGGCAGTAAAGTTTGTACTTTACACAATTACAGTTAGTATACCATGGTAATTGAAATTTGAATCATGTCATTGTGTAACTGCCTCTCTCTGTGTGTGTACACTTATTTATGTGTGTGAATCTCAATAAAAGACATATAGGTACCCATTGCACTATTCTGGCAGCTTTCTGTAATTTCGAATTTGTCGTAATAAAAATTGGAGCAAGATGGGAAAAGAAGCAGGTCGTGGAGGAAACAACGAAATGAGAAAATGTAGAGAAACAATAGGCAACAAAAACAGACCAACAGGGAATCCAGAGAATAGAAAAGGCTGTGGAATTAGACTGCTTCAGTTTGAATCCCACATTACCCATCAGCTGTATGATCTTGGACAAGTTATGTACTCTCTGAATTGATTTCCTCTTTAAAAAATGGAGTTAAAAATGCTACCTACTTCACATGGTAGTTTGATGACTAAATAAGTTGTATACGGATTTCCCAGTTGGTCCTGTGGTTAAGTATCTGCCTGCCAATGCAGGGGACACAGGTTTGATCCCTGGTCTGGGAAGAATCCACATGCCTTGGATCAACTGTGCCTGTGCACCCTAGAGCATAGGCATGGCAACAAGAGATGCCACCACATTGAGAAGCCGGTACACAGCACGTAGAGAAAGCCCAAACCGAAGTGAAAGTAAAGTCGCTCAGTCGTGTCCAACTCTTTGTGACCCTATGGACTATAACCTACCAGGTTCCTCCATCCATGGAATTTTCCAGGCAAGAGTACTGGAGTGGGGTGCCATCTCCAGAGAAAGCCCAAGCACAGTCATAAAGACCCAGTGCAGCCAAAAATAAAGAAATACATAAATTAAGAAAAAACAAATAAATAGGTTACATATATAAAGTACTTAGCACAATAGTGATACACAGTAATTATAAGTGTGAGCTATTGCAGGTTTGTTAATCTAGGGGAGACTTTAATATATTCAGATACCATAGGAATCCAGACTGAAGAAGGGATAATGGAGATGGTTCCTAAGAAGGTGAAAGGGAATGAGATCTGAAGAAGAAACAGAGGCATTGGTCTTGGACCAAAGTATGAATACCTCTATTTTAACAGGAGGGACAGAGAATACTGTGGGTGCCCATGTAAGTTGGGTGGAAAATATGCTAGGGAGAAGGTGTTACAGTATAATGACTTCTGTTTTCTCTAAGAAATAAAAGATAAGATATTTTCTGAGTGAGCAGCAAGGCAGGAGTTTAGAGATTGAGGATAGTGGAGAAGATCTGAAATGGCCCTTGCAGAGAGTAAGAGAGCCCATTGGCCAAAGAAATATAACAGCATTGTTGGCAGTGAGGGCCCAGAGCTCAGTTCAGTTCAGTCGCTCGGTTGTGTCCTACTCTTCGCAACCCCATGGACCACAGCATGCCAGGTGTCCCTGTTCATCACCAACTCCCAGAGTTAAGGAGAAAAGGGAATTACTGAAAGTATGAACCATGAAATCTAACCTGGGATGGCGGGAGGCAGGACACCTCCTGTGGTGAAAGTGGAAGGGAACCATGGATTAAGGAAAGGTCCTCTTAAGATCAAGGAATGGTCCCAGTGAAAATTGTTTAACAAACAAACTAGCCATTTCCTAAATTAGGGAGCAGTGCTGTATGTAAACAGGATGTTCAGTAGGGGCTCTTTCTGTTTTCCTTTTGGCTGAAGCCCTAAAGATTGAGAAGAAAATAATAGGTGCTATAATGAGGGGCTATATCACCAATGCAGGACTTGTAAAGCGGGGGTCAAACTGGTTTTGTGACCTTAAATCCACTCAACTGGAGTATGTATAAGCACAGGGGTTGAAAAATTGGGAGACATTTTAAGAATTGGAATACCTTGGCTTTTTCTTCTCCCCTCTCCTAGGTGAAGGGAATGGTTCTCCTCTCGTCTCAAATCAAGTGAGAGAGATGATTTAAGCAAGCACCTGAAGAGTTTCCAGCATGCCTCCTTCAGTTTGAAGAGTATAAGGACTGGTAAGAGAAGCTCGGGCCAAATGGGAGGTGGTGGGGGCCGTTGAGCTGCCCTGGAAGCCCATTTCCCAGCAGTGGGCCAGAGGTGGGGGAGTATCGCTCCTGGACCAGATGTGGGCCTGTGGGAAGAGGCGGTCTGGAGCTATCTCAGATTTCAAGATGGGCGAGAGGGAGTGGCCACCAGATGGCCTGGGGCTGAGGAAGGAATTGTAGGAAGCCAGTAGGAGGCAAGAGACATTGCTTTCACACTTTAGTGTGATACTGCTGAGGAGGTCCACCATGTGGCTGCGGGAGGGGCTGGCTCAAAAGGCCTGGACTAGAAGGTCATTGAGGGTGAAGAGGTCAAGGCAGGAAAAGTCTGGTGTTAGCTGAGACTTCTGTGTGGATGATGATGAATCCACGATGTTGGCAGAGATTGGGGTAGAAAGACTGCAAGCCATATATGCCCAAGGCCAGAGGTTCTCAGACTGGAGGGCACCATTTAGAAGATACAGAGGTAGGCTTATTGAAATAAGATAGAGACTGGATACCTGTTTGTTTTTACCAAGTTCCCAGGTGATCTGGAATATCCAGCAGTCTGACAACCACTGCCCAAAATTTAGTGCAAAGAACAGAAGATTGTTCAGTACATGACAGTTTCTACCAGAAGAAAGGAAGAGAGGGCAATTTACCCAAATAACAGAGGCCCATAGAAGCAATTTTTTGTTAAAAAAGGGTAGGGAAGTAATAGTCTGTAAACATTAGCCTTCCAATGTATTACCCATAACTATCACTTTTCTTTCCTCCTCCCTTCCCTCTCCCTACCTTCCTTCCTGTGAACATGAGCATTATGGGATGAATTATGTCTCCTCAAAAAAAAAAAAAAAAAAAAAAAAAAGATGGGTTGAAATCTTTATCCCTAGTAAGTTAGGCTGTGAACTTAATTGGAAATAGGGCCACAAAAATTTGGCAATAGATATAATTAGTTAAGATGAGATCATACTGGAGAAGGGTGGGCCCTAATTCAATATAATAGTGTCCTTGAAAGACACAGCCACAGGCAAACACAGAATGCACATAGTGATGAAGGCAGAGACTAGTTCAGTTCAGTTCAGTTACGCAGCTATAAACCAATAAATGCCAAAGGTCACTAGCCAACCACTGGAAGCTAGAAAGAAGCAAAGAAGACTTTCTCTGCAGGTTTCAGAAGAGAGCAGGGTCCTGCTGACATCTTGATTTGGGGCTCCTAGCCTTCAAACCTGGGAGACAATACATCTCTGTTGTTTTAAGCCACCCATTTGTGGTACTTTGTTATGATCACCCTAGGACTCTACTACAATAATGAATACAATGAGATAGTCATTTCTTGATGCACCATAAATCATCTGTTGCTGCTGCTAAGTCGCTTTAGTCATGTCCGACTCTGTGCGACCTCATAGACGGCAGCCCACCAGGCTCCCCCATCCTTGGGATTCTCCAGGCAAGAACACTGAAGTGGGTTGCCATTTCCTTCTCCAAAGCGTGAAAGTGAAAAGTGAAAGTGAATTCGCTCAGTTATGTCTGACCCTTAGCGACCCCATGGACTGCAGCCTACCAGGCTCCTCTGTCCATGGGATTTTCCAGGCAAGAGTACTGGAGTGGGATGCCATTGCCTTCTCCATCTCTATTATATTCTGCCCATTTTGTGTCCCTGTCTCCTTTTCATTGAACTTCCCTTGTAGCTCTGTGAGTAAAGAATCTGCCTGTGATTCAAGAAATCCAGGTTCAATTCCTGTGTTGGGAGATCCCCTGGAGAAGGAAATGGCAACCCACTGCAGTAGTCTTGCCTGGGAAATCCCATGGATAGAGGAGCCTGGCAGGCTATAGTCCACAGGATTGCAAAAGCAGGACATGACTGAGTGACACCACCACCACCACCACCACAGTCTCTCTCAGGACACTGAGAACTCAAGTGTAAGTCAAAGGATTTCCTAAGAACAAGAAGAAGTTCACTACTTGACATGCTCAAGCTGAGATACAATACACTTTGTGTTCTTGATGAAACAGCCTCCACACTGGCTTCTGCACTTAGTATTGACAAATGAGTCATTTCATGTAAGACGGGTAGCTTATCTGAGTAGGTGGGTGTTAAAGTTATTTTGAAAAAAGGAAAAGAAGCCTGTAAAATAAACCTGTATGCAACTCTCACAAGAAAGAAGTCCCATGAGGAATCTTAAAACACAGTCTAAACCAAAGCGTTGAGAAGAGTTCTCAGCAATCATACATAATGGGCTCCACTTCCAAAAATTCTCCCACTTCCTCTAATTTTCATAGCTGTTCTCTCCTTCAAAACACTGAAAGAAAGTCTCGGGCCATTGAATGGCTCGAGAGGCCACACTTAACTGAAAAAAGAGGAAGAGCCTGATTTATTTAGCAAAGACTGCAGAAACCAAGCCGAAGTAAGGATACCACTCAGAGCAGGAACAGAGAGAGACAGCATATCTCATTCAGCTATCTCCAACCTCCCACGATCATGCCTCTGACATGTCAGATCAATATGTATCTTGTGGCCCAGAAGTGCTACTTCTAGAAATTTCACTTACCAAAAAAAAAAAAAAAAAGAAGAAGAAGGGTCACAGAAAGGACTAGGGTCGCTTATGGAGAGAGGAAGGAGCCAGTGGTTACTGGCTGAGTTCAGCGATAGTCTCCCAAGACTTAGGTCTAGAGGAGAAATAAGATGCTAAGTCTCCTATTTTACATCAATACCTTGAACATGGACTGTATAAGGGGACAGGGTATGTTAAAAGGGCATCTGGGCCAGAGATGCCTGCTCCCTAGCTTTGGCTGCCTTGGAACTTTGGTTCCAAAGTTCCCTCTCAAGTCATAATTTAGCCTTATGTATGATATTTTCACTTAGATGTTCCACAGTTACCCGAAGCTCTCCACACCTAAAAACTTAGCTCATCTCCACCCCACATCCCTTCCCCAAATCAGTCTCTTCCTCTTGAATTTCTTTTTTATGTGCTCTCTCAATCTCCCTCAAGAGTTATCTGCTTATACTGTCTCAAATTGCTCAGCTCTGTCATGCTCTCCAAACGACCTGGTTAAGGCCTCCAGTGACCTTGGTGTTGGCCAATCTAATAGTCACTTTATTCTCCTTACACTTCTGAGTGGCTTTTGAGCTGCACACTTCTCAGCTGACCACTTTCTTCTCTTAACCTCTGGTACATTGTACCTCCTGCTTTCCTTTCTGTTTTCTTTCTCCATCCCTTCTCTATCTTGTTACCCTCTCCTCTTCAATCTCTAAAATACAGAGTCCCACTAACATATCATTAAATACTGTTAATATACATGGATCGACCATATATCCAGTAGGCTCTAGATGGTACAAATAATTACTTACTTGACATTTCTCTCTCAATCTCTCTCAGGCATCTGAAACACAACATCAATTCAGTTCAGTTCAGTCGCTCAGTCGTGTGAGACTCTTTGTGACCCCATGAACTGCAGCACGCCAGGCCTCCCTGTCCATCACCAACTCCCAGAGTTTACCCAAACTCATGTCCATTGAGTCAGTGATACCATCCAACCATCTCATCCTCTGTCATCCCCTTCTCCTCCTGCCCTCAATCTTTCCCAGCATCAGGGTCTTTTCAAATGAGTCAGCTCTTCGCATCAGGTGGCCAAAGTATTGGAGTTTCAGCTTCAACATCAGTCCTGCCAATGAACACCCAGGACCGATCTCCTTTAGGATGGACTGGTTGGATCTTCTTGCCCAACACAGCCCCAGTCAAACTCCTGATTCTCTTTCAGCTTCACCCAGTTCAACCTGTCCTCCTCCAGTCTTCCCAACTCAGTCAATGATATATTCAATTTCATGTAATTGTGCCGGCTGGAAGCCTTTCCCTTTCCCTTGTCCCCTATGTCTAATCCATGTGTAAGCTCTATGGTTTCTACCCTCACAAAAAATCTTAAATGAATTTCTCTATATTCCTCTTCTGCCACTTTGGTCTAAGCTAACACCTAGCCTCGAGACTGACTTCTCTGACACATCTCTTACCACCTTCACCCCAACCTGCATCTCTTCACCCAGTTAGAAAGTGAAATTTTAGGAACTTCTTACTACAACCTACAAGGCCACACATGATGNCTCTGGGAGTTGGTGATGGACAGGGAGGCCTGGCGTGCTGTGGTTCATGGGGTCGCAAAGAGTTGGACAGGACTGAGTGACTGAACTGAACTGAACTGATGGTATTAATTGCAGACTTTTGTAGATTTTTTTTAAGCTCAGGTGTAAGAAGTTCCCTTTCTACTCCTGATTTGCTGAGAGATTGTCATAAATGAATCATTTATCAAATGACTTTTTTGTATCTATTAAGATGATCATATTATCCTTTATTTTGTTAATATGGAAAAGTGAAAGTGTTAGCTGCTCAGTCATGTCCAGCTTTTTGCGATCCATGGACTGTAGCCCACCAGGCTCCTCTGTCCATGGAATTCTCCAGGCAAGAAAGATGTGTATAAGAGACAGAGTTATAGTTTAATAAGTTTAAACAAGTGTGCACAATCATGCTACAATCATCAGCCTAAAATGTTCCCTTGTACTCTTTTGCAGTCCGTTTTTCCTAGATCCACAACCCCTAGTGTTAGGCAGCTACTACTGTGCTTTCTGTAAGTAGATTAGATTTCTCCTTCCTNTAGGGATCAAACCTGGGTTCTCCTGCACTGCAGGCAGATTCTTTGCCATCTGAGCTTCCAAGGAAGCCCAATTTAACAACCACCATATTAATAATAAATATTAATCAATTTTTGAATTTCAAATCAATCCTGTTTTCCTGAGATAAATCTTACTGGATCATGACAGGGTCTCCTTTTGATCTTGCTGGATTCAATTTGCTAATATTTTGCTAAGGATCCTTACATATACATTCATGAGGGATACTGGTCAGTGCTCTTGCAATATTTTTTAACAAGCTGTCAGTAATGCCGGCTTCTTAAAATGAGTTGGGAAATTTGCCCTCCTCTGTTTTGTGAGGCAGTTTAGGTAGAATTGATACTATTTTTCTTTAAATGTTTGGTGAAATTTACCAGTAAAGTTATTTGCATCTATTGCTAGGCCCAGATTTGGGCCTTTTATTTATTGATCGAGTGAGACAGCTTGTGGGATTTTAGTTACTCCACCAGGGATTGAACCTGGGCAGCAGCAGTGAAAGCAGAGTCCTTATCACTGGACCACCAGGGAATTCCCAGGCCTAATTTTAATATTTTAAATAAATAGTAGGAATTCAATTTCTTTAATGAAGCTAAGCAGGTTTCCCATTTCTTCTTGAATCAATGTTGACCAAGTCTTTTAAGGGATTTTTTTCATTTCATATAAGTTGCCAAATTTACTAACAAAGGTGTTCATATTACTTTATTAAGCTTTTGATATCTATATAATCTATAATAATGTCCCCTCTTTGGTTTCTAACATTCTTCTTCTCTATTGGTTTTATTAATCTTTATAAAAAAATTAGCTTTGGGTTTAATTATTCTACTAATTTCTGGTCTTATTGTCTTTCCTTCTGCTTACTTTGGTTAAAGTTTTCTTTTTTGTAGCTTAAGTTGAAAGTTTTATTGATTTTATACCTTTCTACTTCTCCAACAGAAGTCTTTAAAGGTAGAGATCTCCCCCTAAGTACTGCTTTTGCTATGTCCCACAAATTTTGATATGTTGTGCTTTCATTTTCATTCTGTTCAAGATGTTTTCTAATTTTCTTGTTTCTTCTTTGATGCATAGGTTTAAACATGTAGCATAATTTCCAAATATTTAGGGATTTTCCAGATATGTTACTGATTTCTAATTAATTTATCTTGTAGTCAGAGAATATCTTCTGAATGATTTGAGCTGAGACTTGTTAAATGTCCTTGAATATGGTCTTTCTTGATGATTATTCTGTGTGCACTTGAAAAGGATGTGTATTCTGCTACTGTTGGGTGGAATAGTCTACAAATGTCAATTAGATCAAGTTGATCGCTGTTCAAATAGTCTATATCCTTTTCTGTCTACTTGTTCAATAGATTATTGAGATAGTAGTACTGAAATCTGACCATAACTGTGGATTTGTCTACTTTTCTTTGCATTTCTGTTAATTTTCACTTCATGTATTTTGAAGTTCTGTCACTAGGTGACATCAAGGACACTTTAGCTGTACAGAACTCAAATGTCTTCCAGGACTAAGTGTGCACTGGAATTGGCTTACAGCTTCCCAGTCATTATATGAGCTCTTAAAATAAGCTGGATACTGTGTCCATCAGTGAATACAGGCTAGGTTATGTTCTGATAACAGGCAACCCCCAAAGCTCAGTGGTTTATAGTTTACAACAGTGTTTTTTCTTACTGGTGCTACATGTTCACTACATGCTGGGTTGCCAGTATTCTACATTTTCTTTACTTTGAGACAAAGTTTCGGAATAGTTGCTGTCTAGAACATTGTTGGTTGTTATGGCAGAGGAAAAAGGGAACATGGCAAACAGTGGCTCTTAACTTTCTGTCTCAAAATGTCATAACTCACCTTCATTCATATTTTATTGGCTAAACTGGCCCTCATGGCCAAGGCTAATATCACTAGAATTGAGAAATCTCCTCCTCCAGGAAGGAGCAACAAATGTTTAAGAACAATAAAATACCCCACCATAACTATATTATGCATTCAAACACATTCTCCTTTAATTTTCTCAACAGCCTTCCAGAAATAGGTACTATTATTATCTCCATTTTACAGATGAGGAAACTAAGTCTCAGAGAGTAAACTGGCAAGAGTCAAACAAGAATGAAGGGACAGGGCCTGGACCCAGCTTGTTTGATTCCAATGTAATAGTGCTATCCTGCCATAAGAGAAAAGGAGGGGAAGGAGTGGGAGGAGTATGGGAAAGAATGTAGCAAAGAGACTGAAGAGACACCAAAAATAATTGCAAACAACTTCCTATGGAACCCCAATCCAGGGATCAAAAGGGGGTAAGGGGAAGAGAATGGAGAAGGCCAGAGATGATAAAATTCCTCTCACCTCAGTTCTTTTCAGTCCATCTTTGACTGGATGTCCATACCATTCTATATATCCCTATCTCACCAACCCTGGAAAGCCCAGCTCCTGCCTCTCTACATTCCAAAGGCCCTGCTCCTATTACCTGCACTGAGATTCCTTGAAATCTCAATCTATTTTAATTGATTATTCTGTTTATATGGTATACTCCCCCCCAAAAATGAGTTACTAGATGAATTCAGAATTCACCAAAGATATTTCCATTATTTATACCTGGTGTATTGTAAAAATCCCAACATTTGACACTTTTGTATCATTGTCTCTCAAAGCATGTATGTTAGGGATTTGCATCTGCACTTTGAGCACCCCCTCCCCCCAAAAAAAGTCCAATGCTTTCTTTAGCACTTGTATGAGAATTGGAGGTGGACATAGTTCAATAGCACAACTTTAGAATTACATTAAAGAGAAAAAATAAACTGGAAAATATTGTTGGCATATATTAAAAAGGCTTAAAACCTATATTCTAGAGGGTGCTCATACAAAAATATCAGGTCCTTATTATAGTAAATGAGTTGGAGAAAGAAAGAAATACTACATTCAAAAGGAAATATTAATAACTGATAAATATCATGAAACAAATTCAGTCTCACTAATGTAAAAGAAATGCAAATTAAAACAACAGTGAGAACCATTTTACACTCAATAAGGGGCAGACAACTCTTTAAATGTCACTACGTGGTCATGGGATTTGTTTGTTTTCTTTTTCCCTTCAGTGCTAGTGATGCTCCTTGTTGAGAATCATGTAATAACAACATATAACATGTTCATATGGGTTAAAGTTCATAATATTTAAGCCTACATTTTCCTGAAATGGACCATGACCTTGTCCACCATTCTAGAAGCAGGACAGCAACCACGTGATAAGCCTCTGATGGAGAACTATCCATCTCTGATGGAAAAGGTGGGAGTCCAGGAGCAGGGGCTCTCAGAGCCCCCTGGTCAAAGGGTAAAATCAAAACCTATTTACATCCAGTCATTTGACCTTTTATCCTATTTCTTGGAATGTATTCTGAAGAAACAACCCATAAGGAAAAAAATCCAAATGAACAATGATTAGCTGCTACATTGTTTTAAAAAAAGATTGCAAAATAGATGTTCAACAGCAAGGGAATAATTTAAAATATGGTATAGTAATTAAACTTTAAATTAGAAAGACTACACAGAACATGGAACATGCCTCTGAGAGGGTATGAACTGAAAATGGGAGAATGAACTCATGGCAGTTTTTTACAAGGGCTGCATGGTAGCAGGTTCAAATGAAAAGTCAGCTGTGCTGAGGTGACTGGATTCTGAGCAAAAGTTCTCTCAAACTTATTTAGATTTATTGTGTCATACAGAGAGAATATTTATGCAATAAGAAATCTATTTTTAGAGAAAAGGAGAAACAGGACACTATGAACCTTTCTACTCTGCTTCTCATTGGAGGCTCCAGGATTTCATTAAAATGCAAAACTCAAAATCATCCTCATTTCTGGCTGGTTCTGATAAATACATTATAAGCTTACTCTGCATTTGAATTGGTCAACCTTCCGAGAAGGTTTGTGTGTTGATAAACAGCTCTATTAATCCAATTAGCTCAGAAGACTGTAAGGGAACACACACCCAGTATAGTGTCCACTTGTTAAGGTTTTTAAATTACAGGGTGTGATATGGAGTGTTTGTAAAATCAGGAAGCATGGGAGAAACTTACGTTTTAAAGCAGAGTATTTACATTTTACATAATGTTCAATATGTTTTTGTTTTCAACTACATTTCAGGTGAAGAATCGCTCTCTTTTAAAATAGTGTATTTAATTGTCAACTTGAGAAAAGATAGAATTTTATCTGCATTTCCAGACTTCTGGATATGCCTGTAATGTGTCATTGCACTTTTCAGATTAACAGTTGGGACTACTACATTACAGTTTAAAATGTTTCACCTGAAAAGGGGTTCGGAGGTTGAAGAAAAATATTCAGCGTATTACTTGGAAATGTAGCTAAAATACTGTTTACAAACCAATGTAGATGACATTTTGAGCACCTTGCGGTGTCTTATCAACGGCAGAAATAGAAAAGCAAGACACAGTCTCCCAAACTAGGGAGCTGGGAGCATGGAGGCAGGAGGGCAGGGGGATGACAACTGTGGTGGGAGGGGAGAGGAGGAGACAGAGGTGTTAAGTGTCTGTCTTGACTGAGAAAGTTAGGTTTGAAAAGAAGACTTGAGGGGACTTCCCTGGCAGTCCAGTGGTTAGGATATTGCGCTTCCAATGCAGGGGCTGTGGGTTCGATCCCCGGTTGGAGAACTGGGATCCCATGTGCCAACGCGGTCCAAAAAAGAAAGAAAAGAAAACTTAAAATGAGTTATGGGCTTACTCATCAATGGGAATGAAATTGAATGGAGTGAACAGGGGAAGGGAAAAGAACAATGTGCCCTCCATACTTCTGGGAACAGCTTTCTCAGTGTCCCATAGTGAGGCAGAGATAAAGTTGCAAGTTGGGTGAAGCTCTAACTACTTCTCTCTCTTCAGTAGCTTTCCTAACCCTCACAGATGACATTGGGAAGCGTATGTATTTGTGTGTGTGTGTGTGTGTGTGTGTGTGTGTGTGTGTTTGGAGGGGGGGTGGAAGCAGAGGCAATGGTATGAGGAAGGAGAAAAAAAATTCTGAGAAGATAATGAGGCTGTTGAGTGTGGGAGCCCAGAGCAGGAACTATTCTGGGGCTTGAGAGAACAGGAAGGCATGTGTATAAATAAGTGTGTGTGTGTGTCTTTTTAGATCCTTTCATCCAGGAGGCATCTCCCTGGAGACTAAGGAGATGCTAGGAGTCCCCTGGGGTACTGTCAGCTCCATTTACTGATCTTGTGGAGAAACAGTGAAATACGAGGTAAAGCAAATATCTCCAGCCAGCTCCCAGGGAAAGGCAGGGCAGGTAGAAAGGAGTGGGGAGCTGAGAGCGACCTCCGACTGAAGAGGTTTCAGTCGCATGTGGTTCCCTGCTTACCCTCCCAAACTCACTGCACTAGTTCAGGAAGGAAAACTGTACTTGCCCGTGATGCTCTCCGGCCCCAGGACAGCTGGACGGATGCTCCCCAAACTCATGCTTTCCCCTTCCTTACCTCCGGCCAAACTCCAAGGCCCCCAGCTTCAAAGAAGGGCCATTCCTGGAACAAGTCCAGGGAGTATGGCTAGAAGGCCAACACCTTCCCTTCAGGGTCTTCACAAACTCTGTCCTGTCAAACATTCTCCTCCACCACCACACCCCACCCTTCTGTCGGTTCTGCCTCCTTGCCAAGGCCTTGCCAAACTCCCAGAGGTTTATTTCAGACCAGGAGCCACTAGGGGCAGAGGAAGTTTGTGGGGCCGATACGTCACACCATACATTTGCAACAGCCTTCTTGGCCACTCTTTTTCATTGCAAATGTAAAGTAATCCATCTGCAGTGTTGCTTCTGTGGTCCTATTTATATCTCCGTTTCCGGGGAAAGTGTGCTCCGTCTTGGGTGGAAAAAAAAGACCCTGATAAACAAACGTTTGGAACACAGACTCTTTAAAGAATGTTGTCTCAGGACTTCCCTGGGTCTAGTGGCTAAGACTCCCCGCTCCTAAAGTACGGGACCAGGGTTCCATCTCTGCTCTCGGAACTAGGTCTCACTTGCTGCAGCTAAAGATTCCACATGCCGCAGCTAAGACCAGGTGTAGCCAAACAAATAAATGTTAAAAAAAAAAATGTTTCAAGCCTCTGAAAATGGCACTTATTTACTACAACAAGCATCGCATGTGTACATCACGCCAGACTGGGACATAGTGTGTCTGTGCTTTTACAAACTGGGTTGTTGCTACTGGTGGGATGGCTTTAGGTTGTACACGGGCATGGCAGCAAATGCCATTGATTTGCACAGTGAGAAAGTTATTACCACTTGAATTCTCTTTCATTCTGATTACACCAAGGAGGAGGTCTCAGCTAGGAACTAATAGATCTTTAACACTGTTCCAACACTTGTTTATCGCTGCTGCTGCTGCTAAGTCACTTCAGTCGTGTTTATCGCTAGTATTACTATTTTCACAGGTGTCGGCTCAGAGCTTTTGGGTGGTTTGTTGGTACAGAGGGCAGAATTCTAATGGTGTCTCTGCAGCTGGATTGAGCCAGCAGGTATGGTTTGCACTGTACCAAAAAAAAAAAAAAAAATTTTTTTAAGCCAAAATTTTAACGCTCAGGAAACCTTGCCTCAAAATTCAGATTTCTAGCTTCTGTTGAATCATCAGAACATTGGGCACCAGCAGGTCCCAGATTTCCTCTTGGCAGCAGCTGCTTCCCTCTCCCCTTTAAACAACACACATACTCTCCAGTTTGCCCAGTCTCCACCACTCCCTACTGTAGTGTGTGTGTTACTCATCTCCATTACCTTCCCAGCTCCTCTAAGCATTTGGGGCCCATTTTAGGAATTTTATGGCTGAAAAGGTAGGTTATAGTAGAATTTGAGTTCCAAGATGAGGTATTTGCTCTTCATTATATAGGAAATGAGCTTCCCAGGAGGCATGGTGGTAAAGAATCCACTTGCCAATGCAGGAAAAGCAAGACTAGGGTTTGATCCTTGGGTCAGGAAGATCCCCTGGAGAAGGAAATGGCAACCCACTCTAGTATTCTTGCCTGGAGAATTCCATGGACAGAGGAGCCTGGCAGGCTACAAACCATGGGGTCGCTAAGAGTCAGATATGAGAGCTATTAATTTCTTAGCAGGGCAGCCAAGGCTTAAAGCAACTCTTTCAAAAACTATTCTTTTATTTGAAGCTGGGAATGAGGGGAGGAGACTAGGCAGGGTAGGGGTGCTGGTGAAGAGGTGACTTCAAACCTCCTTGCTTGGGGAGATGTGAGCTGAGGCCTCTGGCTGGACTAAGGTGCTAGGAGCTGGGTCTAGGCAGTGAAAGGAGTGGGCCTGGTCTACGTGGCTTCTAGGCTTTCATTTAAGAGCAGAGTTAGGAGCCTTGGGCAGTGCAGGAAGCTACAGCTGGACTGGAAATGCAGTGAGGTGAAGCTGATGGCTCCGAGCCTGGAGTGACTCCTTGAAGCACAGATAAAAAGGAGGGGGCCTTAAATAGGGGCCTATGAGCCAGAAAGGAACCACCAAAGAGGTCAAACTGGTTCTAGTCAGGAGACCACACGAGGGTGGGTGCTACGCAAATGGAAATAGCTGAAGAGACCCAAGAGTCATCTCAAAGGAAGATTCAACAGAACTGATGACTCATAGGAAAGAAGGTCTGAAGGAGGAATGCAAAAAAGGACTCTAAGACTAACTAAATTGGGAGCCAAGGAAATAGTAAAGCTAGTAACACACATTGCATAAAAAAGTGAGGAGGAGGAGGAAGAAAACTTTTAAATGAAATATGAGGCACCATCATGTCTAGTAGGCACTGGAAGGACTGGGATGTATAGAGATCTAGGCTGAAAGTAAACAGTAAGGCATCATCTGCAAAGAGATAAGAGATGAAGATGGAGGAAAGGCAGAGGGAAAGGGAGGAGGGTAAGGGTGAATCTGGGGGTGTATTTACTTAGAGAGTCTGGGAAATTATCAAGAGTGGTGTGAGATGGAAGAGGAGAAACCTTTAGCTCCATGCTGGTCCAGGGCATGGTCAGGTGCTCAGTTAAGTCAAAACCTTCAAGGACCAAAGGAAATGAGAGCCGAGAAACAGCAGCAAATCCAAAGGAAAGTATTTTCTACAGAGATCTCCACATTCATTCATTTGACAAATATTTGAGAACCTGGCCCTTATCCAGGCCCTGAACCAACTAAGATGGGCAAAACAGAAAGTCACCCTCAGGGGGCTCACATCCTCTGGTGCAGATGGACAGCACAGACACGTCATCACCAGTACAAAGATCCAGGAAGCGGGCAGTAGATACGAGAGTGACAGGGCATCTCCAGGAGGCTGCTCTGAGGAGGTGGCATTCTGGTAAAACCATAAAGCAAGGGAGAGCATCCCAGACTGAGGGGACAGCAAGGGCTGGAGTCTGGCGCATGTTTGGTGGGTGTGCAAGCGGCAAGGGGGCCAGAGCAGTATCCTTGGAGGGCTGAAAGAATACAGCGACAGAGTGTTGCTTCACTCTGAAAAGGACTGCTCTGGAAGTCTGTCTGTGGCTCAAAGGGCAGGGCCAGGGAGAGTACAAGAGGGCACGGAGTTGGTCAGAAGGTCCCAGCAGTGTGGAAGTGACAGACAGTGGTTTGGAGCTGGAGGGTGGAGCCAGGTGAGAGGGAAACCTGGAGGAGCCGTGGGAGGGGACGGCATAGAGGGAGGAGAGAGACTGTTGCATGCTCATAAAATCTACAAGCAGGGCTGTTCAGAAGTTCTGCAGACACAAGGAAGACAGGATACTCTGGCCTGCATCTGGTTGGGTTTTTTGATTTTGCAGGTCTCTGTGGAATGTCTGTAGATGTCACGGGAAGGCGAATTTGGCAACGTGGAAAGTCAGTTCCTTTGGGGAGGAATCTTGATTTTGTGTTTCTTATGTCAGATAGGAAAATGCCGACCTCTCCAGACCTCACCCGTAGATCTAGAACAGAGAGTGGCTCACCTCAGACTAACCAGAGTTTTTAAAACAACACCTCATGAAGTCTCCTCTGCAGCCCAATTCCAGTTTCCTGGACTCTGGCTGGATACCACCGTGGGGTGGCCCTGTGCCCCATCCTGAGGGCCACCCCTCCCCAATCCTCTCCACACAGGCAGCTTGGTCTGTCTGACTCTCCAGTCTGCAGGCTGGTCGCTAATTCAATGCTCTCAAACAACTGCTTGGATCACATCAGGTTTTTTCTCAAAAACCTTCAATTTAGCAAGTTGAAATAAATGCCTCTTCTGAACGGCCCCAGCCCATATCTGTGCCCCACTGGTCTCCTATTTAGACCAGGATGCAGCCAAAATGTCATCGCTTGTTTTTCTCCAGGTGTGTGTGCGCACACACACACAGACACACACACACACACAGACACACACACACGGGCTTCCTGGGTGGCTCAGTGATAAAAAATCTGCCTGCCAGTACAGTAGACTAGGGCTCTCTCTCAGGGCTGAGAAGATCCCCTGGAGTTGGAAAAGGCAACTCACTCCAGTATTCTTGCCTGGACAATCCCATGGACAGAGGAGCTTGGTGAGTTATAGTCCATGGGGTTACAAAAGAATTGGATACAACTTAGCAAGTAAACAACACACATTCACTCACTCACACTCTCACACACACCCCCACACACTACCTTTTCTTACCACCATGCTTTTTCTCCTGTTCTTCCCCCAATTTTGATACTTTCCCCAGGCTTTTCTGCCTGTAGAAGACCTACTTACCATTCCAGTCCCACCTCTAATACCACACTTTCTCTGTCAAATCTTTTGAAGGTGACCACCCTCCTTAAGATCCTTTCACAACTCACACAATTCTCATGGCGCTTGCCAGATCCTTTTGTTGGGGTTATCTGTGTGCTCGACTCAGCCTCTCCTCTTTCCCCACATAAGTCTGGTGGCTTAAGGACAAAAGATCCCTCTTCTTCATGTTTGTCTCCTCTGAGGTTGGTAGCAGAAGGCCTTGAAAACAGTTAATAAATACTGACTTGGTTGCTTTTCAGATGAGACAAACAACAATTCTCAGAGAACTAAGAGTGGGTGGAAAGAGGCTTGTGAGCAAACACTCACCAGTGCTGGAATGTGTGGCAGGGGAATGAGGAGGGGTGGCCAGTGTGGTGGTTGCAGGCGTAGGGGACAACTAGTCCCAGTGCCTGCAGTGAAGGAGGCACAGGCCTGGGGTCAGGACCACAAGGGCACCCTCCCACATGTGGCCCTGCTCTCTCGACTAGCCACCCAGGGCTCCCTAGACAGGAGAGACTCTGGGCACTCTCCCTGGAGAAGGCTGGCTCTCCACTCCCGGCTCCTGTAGTGGGCTGGGACCCTCTCAGGAGTGTTGCTTACTTGCTCAGTCCTGTCCAACTCTTTGCAACGCCATGGACTGTAGTCTACCAGGCTCCTCTGTCCATGGAATTCTCCAGGCAAGAATACTGGAGTGGGTTGCCATTCCCTTCTCCAGGGGAACTTCCCGACCCAGGGATGGAACTTGGGTCTCCCACTTTGCAGCCAGATTCTTTACTGACTGCGCCACCAGGGAACCATTCCACTTCTGGCTAAAAAGGCCTCAGTCTTGCAGACCTGTACAGATTCCCCCCTCCTTGTTTATTCTGGTTTTCTGTTTTTCACCTTGAAATTATCCCAAATCTGGGCCTTGCACCTAACCATCAAAATAATTTGGTACAAAAGAAGACCAGTCCCCCCAAACAGCTATTTCTGCTTTTAGAGTGGGAAACACCCTCTACTATTATTACTGCATTCAGTATCTCTCCCACCCCCAACTAGGCTGCAATGCAAAATTGGCCACACACATTTCCTGGGCCCCACCTCTGGAAATCCTGATTCAGTAGGTTGCGGTGGAGGCCCAGAATCAGAATTTTAACACACCTCTGGGGCAGTTCTCACACAAGCCTGGGAATGCTGACCTGACCTCTTCTTGTCACTAACAGCACTTCCTCAATACCTCATAGGGTACCTTACTTTACTCGATCTTCCAAGAATCTGGGGGGCTGTTGTTCTCACAGGCTCACCCCCAGTTCTCAGAGGAAGGCAAGCCGCTCTGGGACAGGCGAGTGACTTATCTAGGGTCTCACTGTCAATGAACAGATTGAACCTGCACTCGGATTTCTTGAGCCCCAGTCCTGCCATTTTTAACTGAAAAACAAGGGTCCTGAGCCCAAGCAGGAGGTGGATACGGCTGGGTAGGAAGGACATTCCAAATCAAAGTCCACATAGTTCTGGCCCCTTGTTGCTTGAGGTCACCTGAAAGAAATGAATGGTGTATAAAAAATGCATTAACTCACCACAATGTTCACAATCTTTATTATGACAATTTAACCTTTTAAACACATTTTTTTACCTTGAAACTGTTCCAATACACAAATTCAGAAAGAATAGAATGATAAATTCCTATTTACCCCAAATCCAGATTCAACAATCATGATTCTGCCCTAGTTGCTCTTTCAAGCCCCTTTTATTATTTCTCTTTCTTCATTCTCTGCTGAAGTTCTTAAATATTTTAAAAACATACCCCAGACCTCATGTCATTTCTTCCCTTTGTATGCCTGGCTGCATCTCATCAGAACATCCAGGCTTTGTGTTGGGAGTGTGACTTTGCAGACAGAGCCGGCTGGGCCCCCTGTATCAGCAGCACGGGCTTCAGCGAACACTGCAGATACACCCGGGTGCTGGCAGGGCGGGCTGAGTCTGGCACCACATGTGGGTTCTCAATCATCCCAGTGAGCAAACACATTCTGGGCTCGCTCCAAACCCTCTGACACATTCGACTGCTGACTTAATCCAGTCTCAGTTTGCCAGTGGCTGCTGAGTGCTACCTTGCCCGCTTCAAGACTGTCAGAACAGGAAACTGGGAAGTAGCCTCAAGACAGCCGTTACTCAACTCCTGTTCACAGGTAGAATTGTAACTAATCCCTTTCCGCAGCGAGAGAGAGGACATCTAATCCTGCTGCCATAAATCTCAGACAATCACACCGAAAGAACTCAGTCGGAGTCTCTAGTGTACATCAGGCAGGGAAGTACAGTCATTATTTTTAGCAACTACTTGTTAAATATTTGCCAGATCGGTACTGGGGTGCCTACCAGCCACACTAAGATGACAGGTAATCTAAGGCCATCTCTGCAGCAGGCAGGCAGATGTGACAGAGGGCTCTTTTATAGTTCACTTGGTTAGGGCTCTCCAGCTACAAGCCACCAGCTGTTGCCATCAGTACAACACCTATGAAATCAAAAGCGAGAGTCATGAAACGTGGACTGAAACACATCCATCTTAGCTTCAGTCCGGAGGCTCTGTCTCAACCAAAGTCACATGTGACTTCCCTTCCTTCGCCCAGTCGGCGTCCCTCCCTCCCTGCTCACCCTCAGGAGACATCCTTAGGAAGCTGCCGAGTGTCAGGCCACTCAAATGCCTCACCGTGCATTCTGCTGACGCACCATCCACACAGGCAGCGCACAGGAACCACAGCTTTGGGTTGAGTTACCCACACTTCTATTTCTGGGAGACCGCAGCATATATGTGTCCTAAAACGCTTTTGGGAAACCAGGAATAGCCAAGCTTGACACATATTTTTACAAACACCTACTGGTTTCCACTTTTAATTCTAGCCACCGATACTTGAGTGCTTTGTAGCTAGAGGAGGACCTCAGTCCTGGACTCTGCCTCCACCACGCCTATCCAACACCCATTGACTCACTTAATTAAATTCTTCTCTCACAAGATCACATCTCCGTTTTCATGGGGTGAACAGGGGTGGAGACAATCAGCTCTATAGCTATTTTTCAACCTAGAATGGAACAGGTGTCACCTGATACTGAGATGCAGACTCCAAACTGAAATTAAACTGTGGCATAACTCATATAAATAAACGCGTGTGTCTTTATGATGCTGGAACCACCACTGCTGCAAAATTAGATAATTCAGTTGATTTAGCTGATCGTTTTGTATAAAGGATTGTTTGGGGTTGCCTCTTAAAGACAGGCAGCACCTGTTAAAGTATCTAATCTGAGTCAGAGTGGACAATAGGGTGAGACCAAAGGAGGTGCCTACGGCACAGAATTTAAGGGGGCCCTCACTCTCAGGGGCAACCACTCTGGGAGTGAGTACCTCTTTAAAATTCACCCTTGGACTCTTTGCCTCACCGTAGTCTCAGCCACCACGTGGGGACTGGGGCCAGCAGGGAGCAGAACTTAACTTGTTAAGTTGCAGAGTTTCCCAGTACAAATCTGGGCGATTCCAATTCAGAACATCAGGGTGAGCTTCAGGAATCATTTAAAATAAGCTCTTTTGTGTAATGTTGATATGTAGCTAGAAATATGTAGAATTAAATAGAAGGCAACAATCCTTTAAACTTAGGTGATAGTCCTTTAACTTTAGCATTAGCTCCAAGTATCAATATTGGATCCAATTCTGAGTTTTCTCCAAGTAGATAGTACTGGGAGATCTGATTCTCCATCAGTTAGGATAGTGTTCTGCTGCAACCATTGTAAAATCCTCCTATGGCTTAAATAAGTAGTAATTTATATTTCCCATAACTACAAGTATGGTGGTATTGGTTAACAATGTACTATAACCAGGAGCAAGATCTATGAGATTCTCTTGGGCTTTCCTTGGGTTTGCTTGTCTTGCAGCCCCCCAGATGGCAGCTCTAGTGCCAGGGGGCCTCCTACCTTCAAGATGGTGAGGAAGGATAAAGCAGACACATACTGCGAGCCTTGTCAGTCCTCCAGCATCAAGAAGTAAGAGCCTTCCCAGAAGCCACCTCTTCCCAGACCTCTACTAGGTCTCGTTGTCCAGAGCTGGGTTGCATGGCCATATGTTGTGAGGCTGGGAAATTAGGGACCAAGTTCATGGTAACTGGCTTAGACTAGTGTTTGTCAAACTTGAGCCTAGGACTGGAGTCACCTGGAGGACTTAAAACACCACTCATCACATCCCTCGCCCCGTCCCCCACCCCCACGCNCCAGCTTGAACATCTGGAAGTTCACAGTTCATGTATTGCTGAAGCCTAGCTTGGAGAATTTTGAGCATTACTTTGCAAGCGTGTGAGATTTGCTAGCATATGAGATGAGTGCAATTGTGCAATATTTTGAGCATTCTTTGGCATTGCCTTTCTCTAGGATTGGAATGAAAACTGACCTTTTCCAATACTGTGGCCACTGCTCAGTTTTCCAAATTTGCTGGCATATTGAGTGCAGCACTTTCACAGCATCATCTTTCAGGTTTTGAAATAGCTCAACTGGAATTCCATCACCTCCACTAGCATTGTTCGTAGTGATGCTTCCTAAGGCCCACTTGACTTCACATTCCAAGATGTCTGGCTCTAGGTGAGTAATCATACCATCATGATTATCTGGGTCATGAAGATCTTTTTTTTAATAGTTCTTCTGTGTATTCTTGCCACCTCCTCTTACTCTCTTCTGCTTCTGTTAAGTCCATACCATTTCTGTCCTTTATTGTGCCCATCTTTGCATGGAATGTACCCTTGTTATCTCTAATTTTCTTGACGAGATCTCTAGTCTTTCCCATCCTATTGTTTTCCTCTATTTCTTTGCATTGATCACTGAGGAAGGCTTTCTTATCTCTCCTTGGTATTCTTTGGAACTCTGCATTCAAATAGGTATATCTTTCCTTTGCCATTTGCTTCTCTTTTTTCATAACTATTTGTAAGGCCTCCTTAGACAACCATTTTGCCTTTTTGCATTTCTTTTTCTTGGGCGTGGTCTTGATCATTGCCTCCTATACAGTGTCACAAACCTCCATCCATAGTTCTTCAGACACTCTGTCTATCAGATCTAATCCCTTGAATCTATTTGTCACTTCCACTGTATAATCGTAAGGGATTTTATTTAGGTCATACTTGAATGATCTAGGGGTTTTCCCTACTTTCTTCAATTTAAGTCTGAATTTGGCAATAAGGAGTTCATGATCTGAGCCACAGTCAGCTCCCGGTTTTGTTTTTGCTGACTGTGTAGAGCTTCTCCATCTTTGGCTGCAAAGAATATAATCAGTCTGATTTCGGTATTGACCATCTGATGATGTCCATGTGTAGAGTCTTCGCCCTCTTGTGTTGTTGGAAGAGGATGTTTGCTGTGACCAGTGGGTTCTCTTGGCAAAACTCTATTAGCCATTGCTCTGCTTCATTTTGTATGCCAAGACCAAATTTGCCTGTTATTCCAGGTATTTCTTGACTTCCTACTTTTGCATTCCAGTCCCCTATAATGAAAAGGACATCTTTTTTGGACATCAGAGGATCATTATATCTACTACTGTGGATAAGAATCTTTTAGAATAGTCTAAAATGCAGTACTTTTTTGCAATCTCAAAAAAGACAGAATGGTCTCTGTTCGTTTCCAAGGCAAACCATTCAGTATCACAGTAATCCAAGTCTATGCTCCGACCAGTAATGGTGAAGAAGCTGAAGTTGAACAGTTCTATAAGACCTACAAGACCTTCTAGAACTAACACTTAAGGCTTTTATCAGCAGTTTAACAAGCTGAAAATTTTTATTATGTTCAGAAAGATGTAAAATTTGCCAAATGCTCTGAAGATGAAAATTTCAAGTGTTATGTAATAGTTTTTCAAAAGAAAAATTTCAATTGCTTCTTTATTGTGAACAAAGATCATTTAATACTATAGCTTCTAATTTTAGCTTTCGTTCATGATATACTTTCTTATTCATATCTGCGTGAAATTCAGGCTACATATGTTAACTGGGAGGATCAAAATATTTTTGAATTCAGTAAACAGTTAGCTAGTAATATTGTTTGCTACCAAGGATAAAATGTCTTCTAGTGCTACTTTTATTTTTTTTAATCATTTAGTACAAATAATAATCTTCCTTAATTGTTGAAATGTTGACTGCAGCCATGAAATTAAAAGACTCTTGTTCCCTGGAAAAAAGCTGTACTCAACCTCAACAGCATATTAAAAAGCAGAGACATTACTTTGCCAACAAAGGTCCATCTAGTCAAAGCTATGGTTTTTCCAGTAGTCAGTATGGATGTGAGAGTTGGCCTATAAAAAAAGCTGAGCACCGAAGAATTGATGTTTTTGAACTGTGGTATTGGAGAAGACTCTCGAGAGCCCCTTGGACAGCAAAGAGATCCAACCAGTCCATCCTAAAGGAAATCAGTCCTGAATATTCATTGGAAGGACTGATGCTGGAACTGAAACTCCAAAACTTTGGCCACCTGATGCAAAGAACTGACTCACTGGAAAAGATCCTGATGCTGGGAAAGATTGAAGGAAGAAGGAGAAGGGAACAACAGAGGATGATATGATTTGATGGCATCACCGACTCAATGGACATGAGTTTGAGTAAACTCCAGGAGTTGGTGATGACAGGGAGGCCCGGCGTGCTGTAGTCCATGGGGTTGCGAAGAGTTGGACATAACTAAGCAACTAAAGCAAACTGAACTGAACTAAGAACAAACCGTAGCATGCCACCCCCCCAAATATTTTTAAAAACTATCTTTGTTGGTAGATAGGGAAATTTTAAAATTCGTCAAGGCACACACTGTATAATGGAAAGAACTTTGGCCAAGTGTCAAGATCTAGATTTCAGGTCTGCAGTTTGGCAACAGCAAGGCTTAGGGCAAGTCTCTTAACTTCTATCTTCATTTATTACAGGATGAGGGTTCCATCTCTAATATTTGCTGGAATGATATCTTTCCTGTTGACCTGATAGACCAGCTGTTGCATCAGATTCTCAAGGGGCTTCGTGATCCAATACACAGGTGAGCTGCTGCTACTGGCTTCAGCCCTGAATTCTCTTTAAGGGAAAAAATCTGATGAAATACCTGCAGAGGAGTCACAGGTTGGCAGGCCAGTGAAACATCCCTTCCTCAGTAGGAATTGCTTACTGTGTTCCCTGCAATTCCTTTGCAGGAGGAATCCCACAAAGAGAGGATTGGGTTCTCAGTCTTCTTTTGTTTAATTTTCATTTTATATTGGGGTATGGGCTTCCCAGGTGGCACTACTGGTAAAGAATCCGCTGGCCAATGCAGGAGATGCAAGAGTTTACAGTGTTGTGATTCCATTTTGATGGAAGAACTTGGTTCAGGTTATGCAGACCAAGACAGGTGTAAGGGAGAGAAAGTATGCATCAAGTTATTTCTGCTCAAATTATTCCTCCTTATACTATATCAAGAACAAAACAAACAAAACAAGAAATCTTGCCAATTATAGACTCATCTCAAAAATAATAATGTAAGTACTGGGACTTCCCTGGCAGATCAGTGGTTAAGACTCCATACTCCCACTGCAGGGGGCTTGAGTTTGAGCCCTGTTTGGGGAACTAATATCCCACAGGCTGTGTGCCTGTGGCCAAGACGAAAAAAAAGAGAATAATATAAAAATATAAGGGGAAGGGACATTTATTCCAATCATCTCATCTCACACATGGAATCAGTTACTGGGGGTTTAAATGACTTGCTCATGGTCCTGTTAGCTATAGCCTGGGACTAGAATTCTTAACTGTAAACTCCAATTCTGATGCCTTTTTTCTTCGACCTAATATAATATATCTTCTTAGTTGAATTTCACAGAGTGGGAGAGGAAAATTGAGCCTCACACACACCTTAGTTTTATTTAATTAAACAATAAGGACAATTAAATTACAAGGGACTGTTGAAGGGATTAAATCTCAACTTTTATCTGAATTACTTCAATCAAATTTGAGGCCAGAGCTTCCAAATTTTTTTGTTGAAAAGTTAGCATGCATCTTGCCTCAAAATTTGGTCCTCTTCCCTCTCTAGGCTCACTTTGTTGGTGAGGTTATGCTGCTTCACTACTTTAAATATTCTTCTCTCTTCTTCACAGTCTATCACAACTCCACCAGGAAATCCTGTTGACTTGACCGTCAAAGTATATTGAAGTATATTGACTTCAAAGTTAACTTCTTTGACATTATTGTTGCCATATTGGTCCAAGCCACCATCATCTTTCTCCCCTGGATTTCTGCCATGGACTCTCAACCATTCACCTGTCTCTGCTCCACGTACTGGGAGAAACAATGCTTCGCAGTGTAAATCGGATCATGTCACAACTCTGTTCAGTGCCCCCAATGCCTTCTCACAAAAGCCAAAGTCCTTACTGCTGCTGCTGCTGCTGCTAAGCTGCTTCAGTCATGTCCAATTCTGTGCGACCCCACAGACGGCACCCCACCAGGCTCCCCCGTCACTGGGATTCTCCAAGCAAGAACACTGGAGTTGGTTGCCATTTCCTTCTCCAATGCATGAAAGTGAAAAGTGAAAGTGAAGTTGCTCAGTCAAGTCCAACTCTTAGCAACCCCATGGACTGAAGCCTACCAGGCTCCTCTGTCCATGGGATTGTCCAGATAAGAGTACTGGAGTAGGGTGCCATTGCTTTCTCCAAAAGTCCTTACAGTGGCACCAAAGCCCTGCATGTTCTATCCGCCTCCTCCCACCTCTTTGGCTTATTCCGCTCTTGCTGCAGGGGTCTCCTTGCTATTCCTGGAGAAGGCAGGTGGACTCACCTCACGGGCTTTGGTCTGTTTCTTCTCCTGGAAAGACCGTTCTGCAAGATAAATACTGAAATGCATACAACTTTGTGACCTTTGTTTAAAAACTACAAATAAAAATTAGATCCAAGCTCTTGAAGGGGCAGCCCTACAAGTTAGGCATCTGAAATTTCAGCTTCACAGTAAATCCATTTTTTTTCTCCGATGTCTGCTTGACTGACTCACTCCTCTCCTTCAAAATTTTGTTCTAATCTTACTTTCTCACTGAGGCTCGCCACGACCTCACTGCAACATATTCCTCCACTGTCAACTTCTTTTTCCCCACAGCATTTGCCATTTTTCAATATGCTATATAATTAACTTATTTATTATACTTATTGCTACCTCCTCCCACCTCAATAGAATGTAAGTTTCAGGACCCCCAGCCCCTAGAACAGTCTTGGCATAGAGTAAGTGTAGAAAAAATAAATTTCTGTTTCTCTAATGCTATGAAACTCCTAGACCTGGCATATTCTAGGTACTCAGTTCGCCATCATCTTGAAAAGTAATTTTAAAAAGCTGTCATTAAAAAAAAAAGCCATCATTGGATAAACAACAAGGTCCTACTGCATAGCACAAGGAACTAGATTCAATATCCTGTGATAAGCCATAATGGAAAAAATATTTAAAAATAATGTATATATGTAATAACTAAATCATTTTGCTATACAGCAGAAATGAACACATTTTAAGTCAACTCTAATTTTTTAAAAAAGCAACAATAACAACAAAAGAGTATCATTGCTTCTATTCATCCAATACCTAGCATGTGCCAACCTTTTTTTCTTTACATTCTCCTAATAGCCTTACTATTATTATTGCATTTTACAGATGGGAGAACCAAGTTTAAATGCATTGCCCAGGGTCACACAACTCAGAAATAACCAACTGGGATTAAACCCAGGTCTTATTCCAAAGCCTGTGAATTTTCCCTTTTGCTGTTAACAAGTGATATTAATAATTCATTTCCTTTCTGGCACGGCTGAACGAGGCAATAGAAAAAACTGCCTGAGTTTGAGATTAATGCACAACTCCAGTGAGTACTTGCTTTGAGATCCTGGTTAAGTCTTCTTAACCTCTGAGTTTCAGTTTTCTCCTCTGTAAAATGGGTCTCACAAAGCCTACTTTGAAGGATAGTTAAGAGAAGTAAAGGCTTGTATTGAGGCTTTAATCAGCATTAGTAAATATTCCCCTCAAAGGATTTGAAAGAGTTTATAATTAAATAGACATTGATAACAGCCTTTGGAGGAGCGTGCGAGCCAGTTGCCATGGGGAAGTCGGTGGCAGGGCCTTTCCGGAGCCCAGCACACAGGGCTGGGCTGAGAGAGCACTGCAGGAGTGGGGCAGGGAACCCCAGCGTTGCAAACCACAAGGCAATGAAAGAGCCTCTTTTCTGAAGTTACATTTTGTGCTTGCCTCCTACAAGCTGGCTTGCTCACTTCTTTCCGTAAGACCCTGGAGTAGGTCTTTTTTTAACACTTCAGTGAACAAGTGTCACAGGATGTCTGAAGTTTCCTGGAATTGAGTCATCCCGTACAATTTCAAATATTTGAAGTGCTAAATGAAAGAAAAGCTCCAAACTCTTGTTATATTTCTGCCAAGCTGCTTTGGGAATAATGGGTGAGAAGAGCCAATCTGGCAGTATGAGATGTAGGGGAGGCTGAGCCAAAGGCTGGGAGGGCCCCTAGGTGAGAAGGAACTGGCTAGTATCCCCGAGACTCCAACTAATTAACTCAGCTGAGAGCCCCAGGCTTGCCTCATGCACCCCGGAGGGCCCACATCTTACACAGACTCTGGCATAGGGCAGCACTGATTTACATTACTTATTTTCTTTAGAGATGTTTTAAATATCCCTTAAGTTAACAATTTGATCTTATGAAAGATAAATTCGCATCTGTAAAATATTATAAAAGAAAATTTGAAAAACCTAAAACCCTAATGTGGCAACAACTGAAAAATATGTATTTTATAAAGAATGGGTCCGTGTATCTAATATATGTGACCTTCTTGATTTTTCTAACTCGTAAGGCAGGATTCTAATATTGAAGAAGGTGGGGCAATAGGATAAAATCTGGCTATGAGTAATCGAGTCCTAAAAAATAAGATTTGATATAGGTCATACCTGAATGGTCTAGTGGTTTTCCCTACTTTCTTCAATTTAAGTCTGAATTTGGCAATAAGGAGTTCATGAGCCACAGTCAGCTCTTGGTCTTGTTTTTGTTGATTGTATAGAGCTTCTCCATCTTTGGCTGAAAAGAATATAATCAATCTGATTTTGGTGTTGACCATCTGGTGATGTCCATGTGTAGAGTCTTCTCTTGTATTGTTGGAAGAGGGTGTTTGCTATGACCAGTGCATTTTCTTGGCAAAACTCTATTGGCCTTACAAATAGCTATGAAAAGAAGAGAAGTGAAAAGCAAAGGAGAAAAGGAAAGATATAAGCATCTGAGTGCAGAATTCCAAAGAATAGCAAGAAGAGATAAGAAAGCCTTCCTCAGCGATCAATACAAAGAAATAGAGGAAAACAACAGAATGGGAAAGACTAGAGATCTCTTCAAGAAAATTAGAGACACCAAGGAAACATTTCATGCAAAGATGGGCTCAATAAAGGACAGAAATGGACCTAACAGAAGCAGAAGATATTAAGAAGAGGTGGCAAGAATACACAAAAGAACTGTACAAAAAAGATCTTCATGACCCAGATAATCACGATGGTGTGATCACTCACCNCTGGTGTGCTGCAATTCATGGGGTCACAAAGAGTTGGACACGACTGAGCGACTGAACTGAACTGAACTCTGAAAAACATGGAAGTAGGCATTGTGTTCCTTGAATTCAGAAGGCCTTGCCAGTGAGACCGCTCCCGGTGACCATATCCCGCTGAAGCCCAGCTGGCTCTTCAGAACTCATCTTCGCACTCCCTCCTCTTGGGCCGTGCTGGGCAGTCCCACCTCAGAGTCCCTGGAGAACTCTGGGCCTGTTCTCTCTTGTGGAGCAGTGGGTACTTAATGCTCCAGCCAACTGAGCTACCCAGTCTGTACAGACTGCACTGAGACAGAAGCCTCTAAATTACTGCACGGAGCACTGTGTTCTTCCCAGGACAGGCCGTCATTTTCAGCTGTCCAGTATGAGTGTGCACCCTCTAAAATACTTATCAGAGACTCATTTCTCCTCATGTACTTGGCAACCAAGCACACAGATGCATACTAACATGTCCTCAGGTTTGCTCTAATTTTATATCCTAAACATCCCCTGAGAGAAAAGAGAGAAGGGTGTTCTTTGGTCCCAAGAAATTCAAAGGGTATTAACTTCCTCTTCCTGAGTAAATATGTGCTATGTAATTATTTATCTGTGATACGCCAAATAGCTGGGAAGATAGAAAGAGAAAGAAACCTTGCAACATCTTTAAGATCAATAATGACAACAACGGAAAAGTTAAAACATGAGAGAAAGAAGAAAAAAACCTTTCCTGGATACAATTATCCCAATTGGCTGCAATGAAGTCTCAAAGCTATAATATAAAATAGCTCAAATGCTCACGGCAAGAAATGAACTTGTCCCAGCATAAATGACTGCAAAGATGAGCCCAAGGAGTTCCAGCACAACCAAATTAATGGTTTATTTTGAGGGGTGGGAAGGTGGGGAGGAATTTGTGCAAACATCACATTAGCCATTCTGAGAACTGTTTGCAGATTTTTAAGAGAACTGTAACTACTTTCACGGTGACCCTATGGGTGATGATGTTCTCAGATCTGGACATCAAAAAATCTTTAAGTATGTACTAGATCAGTCAGAAGGAAGCCACAGTGACCCTAAACACGATTATGAGTTCAGTTGACACCTTAGTAGGAAAACAAAATATCCAAAGTCTGTTAAAGACTCACTAAAGCATATAATGTCCCGGAACAGGGAATCATTGTACTGCACATTCTTGCAGGAGGTGTAACATTTCAGATGTGTTCTTTCAGATGAGATTATTTGGGAAACGAGTGTATAAGAATCATAAGACTGAGATAAATGCCCACTTTAATCTTGAAGAAATGCTGATTTCATCTTTAAACCGTGGTTTTCTTTGGAAGCCTGAGATGTTTTTGAACCAACATGCTTCAAATCGATCAGAGGGGCTTTCACGTGAATCTTGGGGAGATAGAAATGTGAGATTAAAGGATACTAGACTCTGGAGTCATGTGGTAATTGCTAAAACGCTAATTGAGGCCCTGGGTCTATTAGTGCTGCATTTCTGTCCCTGACTGACCTGGTGAGCTTCTGAGCCACTCCTCTAGATGCAGGAAGTACTATGGTTTCTGTCTACTCTCACACTCATAAAACTGTATTATCTGGGGACTTTCCTGATCTAGTGGCTAAGACTTCAAATTCCCAATGCAGGGGGCCCAGGTTTGATCCCTGGTCAGGGAACCAGATCCCACACGCCGCACCTAAAGATCTCTAAGACCAGGCACAGTCAAATAATACATGTTAAAAATGTATTTGCTTATCTGAAATCTAAGATAGCTACACAAAAGAGGAAAGAATAATCACACAAAGAAATGCACATGACTTCATTTTGAGAGTGCCAGAAGGTTTGTTTGTAAAGCATATGTGCACACACACACACACACACACACACAAATTCTTTTTTTTTTAATTAGAGTATTACATTTGTGAAATGCATTTGTTTTAAATCCAAACATTTTATTTATTTAATAGTCTATAAGTGGTTACTTTAGTGTATCTGATGAAAAATACAGACTATACCTGGAAAAGCTTCCATCAGAAGAGAGCCCAGATTACTGACATAGCATTACCCTCAATGTATATGTATTTAAAGCACATAAACAGATAAACGTCAAATAGTTTTTGTTAAAAATACTTATTTAAATAAGTAGAAAGAGCTCTAAACAAAGGACCTGCAGCTATGATTCAGATACATTAAAAACTCATCTATGTTCAATTCAGTTATTCAAAATGCTTATCTTTAAGTCAGTAGTATTTCATTTTAATATGGAAAATGTCTTAAATTTTGACAGCATGCCTGAGTGAGAATGTGCAAATGATCTACAATCCCCATGGAGATGACCTGGTGACCCCTGCATTTTATTTAGGTCAGTGTGGCCAGCAGGGCCAGCTTCTTCCTCTATGCAAATACTGCAAAGAGAAGAAGAAAAAACTAGACAGGAGCTGGCTGTGGGGAAGGAGGGGAAGCTGGGCAAGACTGGGAGCCAGGAAGGCCTGCCTGGGCGAGCCCAAAGGCTTTTGGGGGCTGTGGTGGTGCATGCAGCCGCAGACAAACTGTTTTAACACTGTCCTGGGGCCTGGGGAAGGTGGGGAAGGGAGGGCATCCACGTGGCTGCAGTCTCCTCCCCTAACTGCATGGGTGGACGTTTGTAGCACCCAAGGTATGCACTCAGTCTAAGGGTAGAGATATTAACTCGAGTTTTCTCAGATGAGGACTATTTATGTGATCTCATCTCCTGGCTTTCTGCTTGGCCCCTTCTCCAGGCATCCTCTCTGCAGAATGGTGAGATTTCAGTCCTCCCATCTGATCATGTGGCTCCTGCCGGAGACCATGAACTGACTGCACGGCAAACCCCTTAGCTTGACATTCGAGCCCTGTTGTGAGCTAGTCCCTGCCTTTGGCTCTGTCTGCAGAACTCTTCATGCATTTGCAGCTGCCCAATCTTCTACAAATGTACTTTTCATTTCCTTCTATTTAATTTTTAAAAAATATTTACTTATTTGGCTGCACCAGGTCTTAGTTGTGGCAGGCCAGATCTAGTCCCTGACTAGGGATTGAACCCTGGTTCCCTGCATTGGAGGCTCAGAGTCTTAGCCACTGGACTACCAGGGAAGTCCTGCATTTCCTTTTATTTTTTTTACTGAAGTACAATTTGTGTATGGGGTTCCCAAGTGGCTCAGCGGTAAAGAATCCAGTTGCCAGTGTAGGATACACATGTTGGATCCCTGGTCCAGGAAGATCTTCTGGAGGAGGAAATGGCAACCCACTTCAGTATTCTTGCCTGGGAAAATCTCATGTACAGAAGGGCCGGTGGGCTACAGTTCAAGGGGTCACAAAGAGTCTATCTTGACTTAGCAACTGGACAACAACAAAATAACTTGCATAAAGTTTACTCATTACAAGTGTACAGCCTTAGGAATATTTACACCTGTCTGTATCCATAGCTAACCACACCCAGATCAAGACGTACAATTTTCTCCCCACTTGAAGTTTCCCTTGTCCCCTTATCTGCCTATACACACCCCATACATCACCTCAGGTTTTGCCTGTTTTTAAACTTAATATGAATAAAATGATACAATGTGTATTAGTTTTTGCTTGTCTTCTTTCAGCAGAACTGCTTGGGAAATTCAACCATGTTGTATGTATATTTAGTTCATTTTTTCCCTAGTATTCCATAGTATGTATAGATCATAATTTCTTCCTTTTTTTATTGCTTCTTCGTATTTCTCTGTTGGCACTTAGCATAGTGGAAGGTTTGAAGGAAAAGATTCACAAAAGCCTAGGCACTGCCTTGGAGGTGGTTTACTGAAGCCTCAGGGGGATTCAGTCCTGGTGAAGAGTCTGACTTGAGCTGAGGCAGAGGGACCCCGAGCACCCATGTCCTAGGGACTCAGAAAGTCAGCACCCATTCATTTATGCAAAGTGAGAAATATGACCGTCATATAGTCAGGTAAAGACACTTCATGTATTTTTTAAATGGTTTTGTAATATTTATGTAGCCTTTCTTCCAAGAAACTATGAATATATTTAAATAATGAGTTGCCACAACATCCTGGGAAATAGACTGTTGGAATTTACAAATGAAGAATCTGGGACAGATGGAATAACTGAGGCTACCCAGGGCAAACTGAGGGGAAAATAACAAGGAAAAAACGCATCAGCTTTAACCATACCTCTCTGCTTTGTTTTTCCTTAATTTCAGGAGGAGGGCCTGCAAGTGGTTTAAGCTTCAGTCTCTGGCCAGAGGTGGTGGGTTCAAGTTTCCGCTCTGTTCCCACTTCCATGACCTTGGGCAAGCCACACTGCTTCTCAGTCGCATCACTGGAAGGATGGGATGATAACAGGAGCTCAGGGAACTGACAGACAGACGCAGAGTGATGTGAACAACGCTGGATGGAATGTAGCAAGCAATTTTAAAATGTTCAAAATGCCAGCTATGATGACTGTCTTGGTTTCCATAGATTGTCACTTTCCTCATTCTCAGAAAATTAGATCACATTTAGGTATTACTAACTTCTAAGGCCTCAGCTTGAAGTCATGATGGTCGAATCATCATTTTTAAATTCCTAAGGGAGAGGTATTTCTAGAGAAGACTCAGTGCTGGCAATACTCAACAAATTCTTTTGATGGCAGCTAGAAGGAGATTGGGCTTCCCTGGTGGCTCAGTGGTGAAAAATCCGCCTGCCAATGCAGGAGATTGGAGTTTGATCCCTGGGCTGGGAAAATCCCCTGGAGAAGGCAACCCACTCCAGTATTCTCACCTGGAAAATTCCATGGACAGAGGAACCTGGCAAGCTACAGTCCATGGGATTGCAAAGAGTCAGACACGATTGAGCAACTAAACAACAACAAAAAGGAGATTAGGGGGAAAAGACCCAACATTAGTCAAAGCATCTGAAGAGATAAAAATTTTGTAAACAAATATCCCAAGGTGACTACAATGTTTTAAATAAATATATTGTGTTAGAAAAACTGGTTTGTATATCTGTTCTAATTTTGCTTTTTTGAATACTGTTCTAGAAAAGCAGGGAATCTGAAGCATTATTAAGCTGAGGCCTTTTCTGGGATGTTGCTAAGCAAAGTTCACAATCCAGGGCTACTAATTAAAATTAATTCTGCCTATTGTGCATAAATTAGGTCCTAATGAGGTGAGAAACTGCAGTAAAAGTAATGAAAGAATGAAAATACTTCCTTTGAATAAAAACAAAACCAGAGAGGCTTTATATTCTCAATTCTATCTTGCTTCTCTGCAGCCTACATTTGGATTAAAAAACAAAACAAAACAAAAACAGCTCTGAGAACAGGGAGATGGAAAATCAAAACAAAATCTTTCATGTAATTAGCTTATACAATTCCAGGTAGGGCAAATAGAACTCCTGTGAATGGTAGAGAGCAAAGTCTTTGCAGGTGGTGAAAGGGAAGCCACTCAGGGACTTTTAGTTTAAGACCAGTCCCAAAGTAAAAGATAAGCACATGGGAAATGATCTGATTCCAAGCCAGAATGATATGAATGTGTCAAAAGGACCCAATTTCGTTGTGATCATGTACACACGTCGTCCGTCCAAAGGTTCGGTTCAGCTCAGTTCAGTCGCTCAGTCATGTCTGACTCTTTGCGACCCCATGAATCACAGCACGCCAGGCCTCCCTGTCCATCACCGGTTCCCAGAGTTCACTCAGATTCACGTCTATCGAGTCAGTGATGCCATCCAGCCATCTCATCCTTGGTCGTCCCCTTCTCCTCCTGCCCCCAATCCCTCCCAGCATCAGAGTCTTTTCCAGTGAGTCAACTCTTCGCATGAGGTGGCCAAAGTACTGGAGTTTCAGCTTTAGCATCAGTCCTTCCAAAGAAATCCCAGGGCTGATCTGCTTCATACTGGTTGCATGGACTGGTTGAATCTCCTTGCAGTCCAAGGGACTCTCAAGAGTCTTCTCCAACACCACAGTTCAAAAGCATCAATTCTTCAGCACTCAGCCTTCTTCACAGTCCAGCTCTCACATCCATACATCACCACTGGAAAAACCATAGCCTTGACTAGACGGACCTTAGTCGGCAAAGTAATGTCTCTGCTTTTGAATATGCTATCTAGGTTGGTCATAACTTTTCTTCCAAGGACTAAGCGTCTTCTAATTTCATGGCTGCAGTCACCATCTGCAGTGATTTTGGAGCCCAAAAATATGAAGTCTGACACTGTTTCCACTGTTTCCCCATCTATTTCCCATGAAGTGATGGGACCGGATGCCATGATCTTCGTTTTCTGAATGTTGAGCTTTAAGCCAACTTTTTCACACTCCTCTTTCACTTTCATCAAGAGGCTTTTTAGCTCCTCTTCACTTTCTATGTCATCTGCATATCTGAGCTAATTGATATTTCTCCTGGCAATCTTGATTCCAGCTTGTGTTTCTTCCAGTCCAGCGTTTCTCATGATGTACTCTGCAGAGAAGTTAAATAAGCAGGATGACAAGATACAGCCTTGACGTACTCCTTTTCCTATTTGGAAGCAGTCTGTTGTTCCATGTCCAGTTCTAACTGTTGCTCCCTGACCTGCATACAGATTTCTCAAGAGGCAGGTCAGGTGCAAAGAGGCAGGTCCAAAGATTACTCCTAAATAAAAACTTGTATTGATGAATACAAGTTAAATACAAGTGTTTAAGTTCCACATTTTTAATGAAAACTATTTTTGAGTAGGCAGCAAGAATAACAAAGAAAGAAATATTGAATGAGAGAGAGATGCAGGAAGTATATATCTCCATGTACAGAATTTCCAAAAACATGAAAATTCCAATGGGACTTTCTGGAAAAGGCAAATTCCAGGTTGCCTGTTCTGGGTACATGCGTGCTAAGTTGCTTCAGTCATGTTCCACTCTTTGTGACCCTACTAACTGTAGCCTGGGTTCCTCTGTCTATGGGATTGGTCAGGCAAGAATACTGGAGTGGGTTGCCATGCCCTTTTCCAGGGGATCTTCCCAACCCAGGAATTGAACCCAAGTCTCTTACATCTCCAGCATTGGCAGGTGGATTCTTCACCGCTAGCACCAGCTGGGAAGTCCCTCAATTCGTGGTAAGATTTGTGTTAAATACAATGAGTGGGTGGGGCATTGAGTTTCCTGGAACTGGAGATTACAATCTGGTGACCCTTAACTGAAATCTGTCTGCAAAATCATTTTGATGATCTACACTGATTTTAAAAATATTTTTGAAATCCAGCTGTCACAAAAGAAGATGTCACATTCTTTTTTAAAAAATAAAATTGCAAGTTCTAGATTCTCTCACAAACTCTGAGGTTCTGGCAACACTGGGCCAGTGTTCTTACCTACCAACAGCTGACAGTAGCTGTATGGCGTCTCCCACTCATCTGTTAGGTGCCAGGCCCTGCAGGCTTTTGAGGTTTCACCCTTACCAAGGGTATTTATGTTGGTAGAGGTGTCTTAGGGGTGAAGAACAGTAGGACCTTTGGAAAATCTTTTTCTAGGCAAAAATACATCTGTTTGAAAGCAAACAGATGGGAGGATTGTGGGATCTCTTGGGGGACCCTAATGGACAGGTCTTTGCTCTACCTGGAAGATGGCACCTGTCCCTTCTCAAGTCACTATTAGGGTATAAAGATTTGAATAACAACCTTCAGATTGAATTTCTCAGGACAGTTTATTTCATCATCGAGTCCCCAGTTTAGCAAAATGCACAGCACAAATTGTGCCTAATAAATATTTATTGAATGAATAAAAGTTCAGATGACTGTAATGTTCTCCACTCTCTAAATTGAACATGAGAAGGTATTTGCTTTTTTTTCTTTAAATAAAAAAATTAGTTCAGGTCTCTGGGTGTCATCTCTCCCCCACCATACAGGAAAATCTCCATTTCTTCTATGGACCCTCATGATCCTCAGGAAGTTCACCTCCTACTAACCAGCAAACCAGACACCAGCAAACTGGACCACCTCTAGAGTCCCTTCCAGCTCTCAAAATGAGCCTGACAAGAAATGAGCCAAGAGTATACCAACTGATGACCAGCTGCGCTGCAGAGAGGAACACGGGGCATTTGTCACTTGCTTATCTGGGCAATACAGCTTTGAAGTCAGGACACACCCAGCTTCCACAAACTCAATGAATAATTCTTGTGTCAACCAGCTGCTTTTATTTTGTTAAAAGGAAACTGGTTTTCAGTGTTCCAATGTACTTGGCCGGATTTTCCACAGGATAATGATGAGCAAATGCTGGTTGTTTATAAACCTTGCTTATAAATCAGGAAGTCCAAACTCAGAAAGCCCACAAAGCCAGGCAGGTAGTGGACATGAATGAACGTTGCTGGTACGATCAAAAGGGACAGCCACTCTCCCTCACTACAAGTTGCCATTCTTAAACTGCTAAATCGTATCCGATTCTTTTGCACCCCCGCGGACTGTAATCCACCAGGCTCCTCTGTCCATGGGATTCTCCAGGCAAGAATACTGGAGTGGGTTACCATTTCCTTCTCCAGGGGATCTTCCTGACCCAGAAATTGAACCCACATCTCCTGCACTGAGAGATTCTTTCCCTCTGAACCACGGGGGAAAGTACCTGAAACTAACGTAGGAATTTGGGTCCAGTGTTGCTAGGTATTCTGATTTTTTTAAGTGAAGCCATGTATCTGACTTATACAGNTGAACCCACATCTCCTGCACTGAGAGATTCTTTCCCTCTGAACCACGGGGGAAAGTACCTGAAACTAACGTAGGAATTTGGGTCCAGTGTTGCTAGGTATTCTGATTTTTTTAAGTGAAGCCATGTATCTGACTTATACAGACAGTTCCAAATTAAACAACAGCAACAAAAACAGACCCAACTGAGCAGGACTTATTGAGTCCTAAACCCCCAGGTTTTTGAAGTCTGCTGTTTAGGCAGGTAGCAGGTAACTTCCTGGGTGAAGGCTTTCATGAAAAGGAAGGCATCTAAGGCACCTTAGTGGCCTGTGCAGAGCAATTTAAGAATCTCTCCTCCCCCATCCTCAGCTACAAAGGGCCCTAGGACCCCCTGAAAAGAAACCTAAGTTTTATTTTTTCTTAGATTTTTTTTTTTCTTAATGAGGCACTTTGGAACTTTTACAAAAAAGAACCATACAAATGTGAAGTAGTTAACTCACAAAGCACCCATGTGGGAATGCGTTAGTAGTATCAGCCAGAGACAAGAACACAACTCCTCTGCCAGCAGCTGAAACTGTGGTGCACATGAACGTCTGTATCTGTACGTGTATGTGTATGTGTGTGTGTGTGTGTTTACAATAGGTGATTAATGCTGAATATTTATTTTAAGAATGCTTTTTTTCTTTTTTTAATTCCCAAATGTGGTTTTAGTCGTTTTCCTCCTTCACCAAATAACCCTGGGACAGAAATGCATCCCTTGCCCAGATCGGTTTTGTTTCAAATGTGGGGAAGGAAGTAGGCAAACTTTTCAGACTTTGATCCCTGGACCGATTACTTTCTAACTCACAATGAGGCCAGAGAGAAGACATGTTAATAGAACAGATGCTGAGAATCTGAACTGTCCCAAGCCTCAGCAGTGGAGTGGGCTCCTCTAGCTAGATTTTACAGTAATTATGAAAATAAAATACTACCATCACTTCCATTCTGGCTGTGTGTCTCATTTTGTGCAGGAAAAAAAAAGCCAATTTTTATTTTTAAAGTTTCATTTGTAAAATGGAGATATTAATCACTACCTGGTAGGATTTTTGTGAGCACTGATAAGTTTAACATCTATAAAACACCTAGAAGAGTACCCGGTGTATAGTCGAAATGAAAAGATGGTGGGTGGTAGTATTGCTATCACTTTATAGTTTTTTGTATGCTTTGTGACCTTGCTGCTCTGTGTGTAGCCTGGGATCCCCAGGATCCACATCCTCTGGGTGCTTGTTAGAGACACAGGATCTCAGTTCCTCCTGCAGACCTCCTGGCTTAGTCTCTTTGGGCTGCTGTATCAAACTACCCCAGAGAGGGTGGTTTAAACGCCAAGTACGTTTTTTTCACAGTTCTGGAGGGAGCAAGTCAGAGAGCAGGGTGCCAGCTTGCTCAGGTTCCTGATGCATGCTCACTTCCCTGTTTACAGAGAGTGGTCTCCTTGCTGGGACCTCACATGGTGGGAAGAGAATGAGCTGGCTTTCTGGGCTCTTCTTATCAGCTCTAGGAGATGCAGACATTCAGTCCATAACACCTATTTGCATCAAAAGCTGAATGTTAGCAAGACTGCCGGTGAGCCGTGTTTCAGTCAAGTTGGAGAAAGCTTAGCTTTATGAAGTATTGTTGTAGTTTGGTCACTAAGTCAAGTCCGAGTCTTTTGTGACCCCATGGGCTGTAGCCCACCAGGTTCCTCTGCCCATGGGACTTCCCAAGCCAAGAGTATTGGAGTGGGTTGCCATTTCCATCTCCAGGGAATCTTCCCAACCCAGGTATTAAACCCAAATCTTCTATACTGGCAGGAAGATTCTTTGCACTTTTTATATTTTAAATATCCTTCAATAATGCCCTGAAATTTGAATTCTTTTGTACCACCTACACAGTGTTTGCTGTATCCATGTTCCATCTACACCATTATTTATTATACTTAATACATATTTTGAATAGTCCTAATTTTTTAAAAAAGATTTTAGCTTGTTCCTGAATAGTAATATAAAAGATTCAAAGCTTAGTTATATTTATTTCTAATATACTTTGAGATAAATAATTAGCTATTAAGTTTTAAAAAAAAAGTCCTCATGTACCAGTAAAAGCCCGAGTGTATCCAGGGTACACACACCATCTTTCAAGCAACATTTCCCCTGGGCAGAGGGTGTCACTGTTTATAAGAAAGCTGTGCTCAGTGATTTAATAAAGTGAAAGCTTTTTTCCCCCACAGATCTGAATAATCACTCCCTGGTTTTTCTATTTTGTCAGTTCAAACTGAGGCTGCATAATATGACAGAAAAGACTTTACCAGTTTGATAGACCACTTTCTAGTATGTATCTGGGTCACATTCCTTTCTCTCTTCTTTTTTAACTTCCATCAGTATCTTTTCAGTAGCCACTACATGCCAGGCCTAGTGCTTGGCATGAAAGACACAATTGAGGAAAACAGAGTTCCTTCTCGAGGGCCCTGCCATCTGGTAGGTTGTGATGAGTGTAGTAGAAAGTGACAAAGGTTTTGGTAGAGTAATGCTCAGGACATCATAGAGGCACACGCAGAGCACCTGACCCACCCATGGGGTCTAAGCAAAGTTTCCCGGCAAGAAGTAGAGTCTTAGCTCAAACACAAGGCTTGCCATGGTGTAGAGGGGAGGACAGGCTTAAAAGGGGACACTCCGTGGGCAGAGCTGCAGACCAAGAAACAACAAAGCAAATCTCCCAGAGTCTCAGTTTCTTCATTTGTGATGTGAAACAGGAAGAAAGTTAGTTACCTCATTAGACCACTTAGAATGAAAGCACTAAGGTATGTGGTCATCTGTGAGAATTATGTGTCAGCATTTTCAGGGATTTGTGTACAGAGGAGGCAGTCCCAAGTAATAGCTATCATTCCACAGCAGTTATACACCCAAGAGAAATGAAAATATGAGTCTATGTAAAAATTTGCCCACAAGCGGAAACAACCCTAATGCCCATCAACTAATGAGTGGGTAAATAAAATATGATATATCTATACAATGCAACATTTTTTGGCAATAAAAAGAAATGAAGTATTGATACCTAATACAGAGTGTATGAACCTGAAAGCATCATGGTGAGTGAAAGAAGCCAGAAATAAAAGGTCACACAATATATAACTCCAGTTACGTGAGATGTCCAGGATAGGCAATTCTGGATGACAGGTGTATTCAATAGATTCCAATAAATCTAGAAAGACAAGAGTAGACTGATCGGTGGTTGCCTGTGGCTGGAAGTAGGATGAGTGTGGTAAGTGCCTGCTAATGGGTACTGAGTTTCTTTCGGGGGTGTAGAAGTGTTAAGATTGATTGTGGTGATGGTCATACAACTCTCTGAACATACCAAAAACCACTGAATTGTACACCATTTTTTTTTTNTTCTTCAGCGCTCAGCTTTCTGCACAGTCCAACTCTCACATCCAGACATGACCACTGGAAAAACCATAGCCTTGACTAGACGGACCTTAGTTGGCAAAGTAACGTCTCTGCTTGTTATGGAAATATAAATTTAAGTTTGTTAAAACCACTAAGCAATTAGAAATAGGATGTGTAATGTCCAAGCTTGTTGAAGAAAAAGAAAAGGAATTAGGAAACCCTGACAATCCAAAAGAACAGAAGGGAAAAAAGAACAGTCTTTAATGACTTCCTTGGTGGCCCAGTGGTTAAGAATTCGCCTGCCAGTGCAGGGGACACAGGTTCGATCGCTGGTCTCGGAAGATTCCACATGCTGCGGGGCAACTAAGCCCAGGCACCACCACTACTGAGTCCGCACTCTGCAACTACTGAAGCTTGCATGCCTAGAGCCTGTGCTCCACAATGAGAAAACCCACTGCAATGAGAAGCCCACATACTTCAACGAAGACCCAGCACAGCAAAAAAGAAAGAAATGAATTAAAAAAAAAAGAAATCGTCTTTACAAAATAGAAACTATATAATGTCAAAGATAAGTTGATTACTAATCACAATGAAAAATATTTTAACTCATCTATAAAAAGGTGGGACTCTTAGACTGGCTTTTTAAAAAAATCCAGTTATTCATATGACTTACATACCTCAAAAAAGAATTACACAGAAAGATTTCAAATAAAGGAATGGGGAAAAGATACATCAGGAAATCAGTAACCCAAAGATGGCTGCCTTAGCAATACTAATATCAGATAAAGTGGATATTAAATTTAAAGTATTTCTGGGAACAAAGATTTCATACAGATTATGAAACTATTCACCAAGATAGTATAAAAACCATAAATCTGTATGTCCTTAGCAACACAGTTTTTATGGAAGATACTGAAAACTGGCTCATTCAATACTACTTCAGCTCTCTGCTTATTGTGGTAAAGAACACATTTCCCAGCTTCCCTTCTCTCCATGACCAGGCTTCCGCCAACCAGAAATTTGTAAGGTGAAAGAAAATACTTAGTGGCCACAGTGTCCTTCAGGCAGGAAGGGTGTTGGAGGGGTTTGGTTCTTCTGTGTTGTTGGAAGGGTTTACAAATCGTGGCTTTACCATTGGCGGGGCCAAGTGTCAGGCAGTGACTGGCTGTGGCATTTCTGTAGGATGCTGGGTATTTTTCCTGGCCGTGCTACTCACAGGCTGGGTAACACCCAAGCTTGTTTCCCCAGCCTGGCTGAAATTCTGTAAGCTACCTTGTACCCTGTAATAAATCCCTTTCTGCTTAAACTGGCTGGATGTGATCCATATATTATCCTAGGGTAGCTTCCCTGGTGGCTCAGTGGTAAAGAATCCGTCTGCAATAAAGGAGATGTGAGTTCTGTCCCTGGGTTGGGAAGATTCCCAGGAGGGAGAAATGACAGTCCAGTCCAGTATTCCTGCCCAGAAAATCTCATGGACAGAGAAGCCTGGAAGAGGACAGTTGGGAGTCAGTCACGACTGAGCACACGCGCTATGCTAGAGTCTTCCCAGGTGGTGTAGTGGCAAAGAATCAGCCTGCCAGTGCATGAGAGGCAGGAGACACAGGTTCGATCCCTGGGCCGGGAAGATCCCCTGGAGAAGGTGGTGGCAACCTACTCCAGTATTCTCGCCTGGAAAATTCCATGGACAAAGGAGCCTGGTGGGCTATAGTCTATGATGCATGCATGCTGTGCTGGATGTGAGCCCAAGCATTACCAGCACTTGCAGGCTTCTAACTTTGTTGGGGGAAGTATGGCATTCTGATGGATTTTCTAGAGCAGGTGACAGCTGTAGAGAGTTGAAGTGTGAGCTGGAATTCACCAGTGTGAGTGGAGACAAGAGCAGTAGGAGAGCTCAGGTGGAGAAGGAACAGCAAGTGCAAAGTGGAGCCCAGGAGATGCAGCACTCTAGTTCAAGATTCTTAACTCAGGATAAAGAGTATGGAGTGAGAAAAAAAGAGAGAAAACAACAGGGTGGCCAGGCCAGGGGAAAGTCACAAATGACCCTGCATGCACATGTAGACTGCAACAAAGTTCAGACTAGCTCAGGTGTAGATTCTCGTAATCATCATCTTACTGCTACCTGCCCCCCACCCCGTCGTACCCCGGGGGAGAAAGCCTATGTGTGGTAGAAGAGAAATTTAGTTAAATAGGAAAAAGTAACAATGAGAAATAAGAGCGGAGAAAGAGAAAGAGGTGTGGGGGTTGAGAGAGAAAAAGACAGGAAGGGACAGAGACAAGACAGAGAGACAGACAGAGTTCTGGCGAAGACAAATCTTAGGAGTCTGCCTGCCAGTGCTGGGTACACGGGTTCAAACCCTGGCCTGGGAAGCTTCTGCATGCCACAGGGCAACTGAGCCCATGCGTGTCCTGAAGCCTGTGATCTGTGATCTGTGGGAAGCCCTCACACAGCAACAAAGACCCAGTGCAGGCCCCAAAATAAAAAAACAAAATTAAAAACACAAAAAACAAAACAGGACAAATCTTAGGATTCAGGCTCTGGCCTCTTCACAGCTAGTTCCTATACCCCTTCTGTTATCCAATCAAACACTAACAAATATACCAACTTACAATCAAGTTGCTTATAAGATTCATTTATATATATTTTAGTAAATATTTCCCCCCTTCCTCTTCTTTTTCCTCTTCATTTTTGCTCATTTTGGTTATTATGTAAATTCAATGAAAAATTATATATTTTTATATAATAAAATATAGGTTATTTCCAACATGTTAAACACTCAGGAAGAATACCTATAGCTATAATGATCTTAATCAGTTTTATGAGGACTTGATATTAGGAAAACTACAGAAAGTCAAGCAAATGTGCTAAATGAAGATTTCAAAGAAAGAGCAGCTGACCAGGTAGAAAGACTGAATTTTACGGAACTATCAATTTAAAAGATATATATTTATGTGGTTACACCATAAGTATATGCTGCATCCTGCAGCATGCAGGATCTAGTTCCTTGACCAGAGATTGAACCCAGGCCCCCTGCATTGGGAACACAGAGTCTTAGCCACTGGACCACCAGGAAGGTCCCACAGCTGTTACTTAAACTAACAGTTTTGGTTGCAGTGTGTGGAGGGCGTGGCTGTTAGAGCGCTTCTTCCCTACTCCTTGGTTTACTATGAGCCGACATTTTCCTGGTCTCTAGTTCCAAACTGTATAAAACTATAATTTGTTGTGATAAAGGTACCATGGAAGCTGCTGTGTGTTGGTCGCTCAGTCGTGTCCGACTCTTTGTGACCCCTTGAACTGTTGCCCGCCAGGCTCTTCTGTCCATGGGATTCTCAAGGCAAGAATACTGGAGTGGGTAGCTATTCCTTTCTCCAGGGGATCTTCCTGACCCAGGGATCGAACCTGGGTCTCTCACATTGGAGGCAGATTCTTTGTCACTGAGCCACCAGGGAAACCCAAAGGACATGTTGCCTCCCTGTCAGGAACTGAACCCTGGTCTCCCGTGTGACAGGTGGGGATACTCACCAATACACTAACGAGGACGGCAAAACATAGGCAGGCTCCACTGAGACTTGAGCTTAGATCCCTGGATTCAGAGTCCAGAGTGTGAACCATTATGCCATGGAACTGCACACATCATGGAAGGGCATTATTTAATAAGTGATAGTAGAACAATTGGTTACATACCAAAGATATCAGTGTAGATCCTTATTTTACATCTAAGACCATACCAAATCCAATATGGATTAAAGAGAGCAGAAAGTGCCAAACACATCAAAAAGACTAAAAGAAAAACATGACTTTGTATTAAGTATCAGTGAAGTGCAAAGGAGTTTGGGAGTACTTTCTAAGCTTAAAAGTGTTAGAAGAAATGTTTTAAAAGAAGAGATTAAATGCACTTGACCACAGTGATTACAAACTTTCATACTGTCTGACTCCCCCAACTAATATATCCTTAACTTAGGAGAAATCTTGCATCCACATGAAAGAAGTTGTTCAAGGGCCAACTGTATCATACAAAATGCTCATGCAAGTAAAGCAAAATCAGTAGAAATACAATTTCTGAGCACCTAGCCCTGGTCAAGTCTATGCTGGAGAGTTTGCAAACATTCAGTTAAGGGGGACATCCCCACTTGGTCCAGGAAGAACCAGAGGGTCAGAGGTGTGAAGGTTTTTGCCTATGTCACTCACCTCAGAAGCCATAAGCTGTTTTTTGACCTGTCAGTCTTCTGATCCATCCGAGCTCCACCCAGTCAGGCTTACATCCACACTTTAATTTATTTCAAGACCATGGCCCAGGCGCAGGAGATGGATAGTATTGAAGTATTGAAGGTGTGGTCCCATTCCTCTCGCAAAGTGATCAGGTTTAGGAATGAACAAGTGCTAGATTCTGGCAATTAAGCTGAGAGGGAGAAATCTTCTAAGAAGCGTTTAGGAAATAATTTCTCACTTATAATAGATAGTGCCTTTGTCTTTTTCACTCTACCATTTTGTCTTCCTACCAGGATTATCTGAAAATTTAATCTGTTGTTCCATACCTTCGCTGGGCCTTGATATTGCCAATTTATTGTTTATTTATTTTTGTTTGTTTCTTATATTTTAGCAAATCTAATAGCTGTTGGTGATAGACAGGGAAGCCTGGTGTGCTGTGATTCATGGGGTTGCAGAGTTGGACATGACTGAGTGACTGAACTGAACTGAATAGATGTGTAGTGGTATTTTGTTGTGATTTTAATTTGTATTTCTCTGAATACTGAAAAACCAAACAAACAATACCTAATGCAATAAATATCCTAAAGAACAATTTTTGTGAATTTAAATGTATTGATCTTTTTGCTTACTAATTTCCTTTTTTTCTTTAAAATTACAAAATTCTTCCCCAAAGAGAAATCAGAAGAAAATTCAGCTACATTTTTAGGGTTGTGTATGGATGTGGTACCTAGAGATGCTATAGACATCTCATGATCATTAAAGGTGGGGCAGAGCCAAGTCTTTGCAGGGGGAAAGGTCAGTCCTAATCATATTCCCCCTACCACCCCAACCAGAGGCTCTATTTGGGACTCTATCATAGGGGAGATAGTACATTTCCTTCTTATTTAGTACCATTGAGCTTGGGTCTTCCATTGCTTATCAAATGCCTTGTAACATTTGGCAAGATATTACATCAGTGCATAAGAAAAGCATCAAAGTGTCATCACAGGGAAACATCTATTCCTTAGCCTTCCTCCTAAAATATTTTCAGCTGCATATTACATTTGCGGTATCTATTGGGGGCTTGGGCTGGTGGCACACTCAGTGAGTGGAAGCACTGAGATTTGAAACCATACCTACAATTCTAAATGAGAACATATATAGCCTATTAACACAGAGAAAAAAAGGTTTAACCTTATAAGGAAGCAAAGAAAAGTAGATTAAACAAGAATGAGACTCCATTTTTTAAAACTGTTACATGATTCAAAAAAGATTTAATGGTAAGTATTGTCGTACTTATCTAGCATTTAAGAAGGTGAATTTATCACATCTCAAAAATAGCAGCAGCAACAACCATTTATTGAGTACTTACTACATAACAGATACTATACAAAACAAGCAAACTTGATTTAACCCTTAAAACAAGCTAATAAAATAGATATTATTATTTTCAGTTGAAAAATAAGGCTTAGGACTTTCCTGGTGGTACAGTGGTTGAGAATCTGCCTGACAATGCAGGGTACACGGATTCAATCCCTGGTCCGGGAAGATTTCACATGACGCAGAACGACTAGGCCAGTTCACCACAATTACTGAGCCTGTGCCCTAGAGTCTAGGAGCCACGACTACTGAGCCGGCGTGCTGCAACTACTGAAGCCCGTGTGCCTAAAGCCTCTGCTCTGCAACAAGAGAAGCTGCCTCAATGAGAAGCCTCAACATCGCAACTAGAGAGTAGCCCCTGCTCGTCATAACTAGTGAAAACCCACAAACTAGGGAAGACTGAGCACAACCAAAAATAAAATTAAAAAAATTTAAGATAAGGTTTAGAGAGACCTCCTGACCCTGCTGAGTTCTCACAGCACAAAAGGTTGTTCTTTGCAGCCCCATCACTTTACGAAGTGAACAAACACATGCCAAGGGGACTAGCAAAATAGGGACACCAAAAAAGAGGGGAAAATGAAGAGTTTGAAGTCTGACAGTCAAAAAAAGAAAACCGTTAAAGTAGTCATCACAGGGAAACATCTATTCCTTAGCCTTCCTCCCAGTATATTTCCAACTGAATATCGCATTTATTTTGAGTTACATATTGGGGGATTGGGCTGGTGGCACATTCACCATTGGCAAGGCCCTTTAATGGTCTCATTCTAGCCCATGATGTCAAGATTCAACCCATAACTGACTCTAAAGCCTGTGCTTACAATAAAGACTACTGGGAACTCTGAAAGCAATTTAGCAAATTAAATCAATAGCCTCAAGAACATCTGTATTTCTTAATCTATTAAATTAAATATTGTGTTTTGACAAACACAAAAAAAAATTGTGAAAAATTGTAAAAGTATTAAGAATAATTGTGATTGAGTTTTTAATAATAATAAAAACTAGAAATTAATACAAATGTTTAACCTTGGAGGATTTGTTAATTATGTAATATAACTATTACAAATAATCTTTATGAGGATTTAAAAGTGGGAACTGATTGTATTATATCAAGTGTAGGAAAAAAACAACACATAAGAGTATTTATAAAATTATTCAGAACTGTCACAAAGAAAATTTTAAAGGAGTAGAAAAAAGATGGAGAAGAAACACATTGAAAAATGTTAACAGAGACTAGATCCCTGTATAATGGATTTTTCTGATTTCTTGTATTTTCTGTAATGAGAATGTTCTCCAAGGAGTACTACTTTTAGAGCAGAAATAATCCTAATAATCTTTATTTTCAAAAAGGGGTAAAGGGGGCTTCTCTGATGGCCCACTGTTTAAGAATCGCCTTGCAATGCAAGGGACACTGGTTCGATCCCTGGTCTGGAAAGATATCACATGTTGCAGAGCAACTGAGCCCACGCACCACACCTCCTGAGCCTACACGCCCAACCACTGGAGCCCAAGCACCCTAGAGCCTGTGTCTACCACGAGGGAAGCCATCACAATGAGAAGCCCAAACACCACAACTAGAGAAAGTCCAGGTGCAGCAACCAAGACCCACCACAGCCAAACAATAAGTAAATCAGTCTTCTTTCTAAAAAAAAAAAAAAAGGTTGCAAATGTTTTTATTTAGATAGTAAAAATTACTGAGGGGTGGAAAGGATTCACATGAAGACACTGTANACACCACAACTAGAGAAAGTCCAGGTGCAGCAACCAAGACCCACCACAGCCAAACAATAAGTAAATCAGTCTTCTTTCTAAAAAAAAAAAAAAAAAGGTTGCAAATGTTTTTATTTAGATAGTAAAAATTACTGAGGGGTGGAAAGGATTCACATGAAGACACTGTAATTGTGCTTTCTCGGTGCTCAGGGGAAAGGCTGGGAGGGGATGCCCAGAGCTGTCGTTACTCACAGTTTTTCACAACTTGCTGTCAAATATTTTGCCCCACTGTCAGCTCATGTTATTCAAAATCTGGTTCAGATAGTATGGCCATAGGAGACTTATTCAAAACTTATATACTTACAAAGTACCTAGGTAGATTACCTATGTTTCTAAATCACTAATCCCAGAAATATCTAGGGAGGTACAGGACTCTCTGAAGCTTGAGTAGGAAACAAAAATACTATCCAAAATCGACAAAGCTTGTTACTATAGTTTATTAACAGTCACTCCTTTCTGGAAGCACTCTCTTGTGTCCACATCACCCAACGACCCCTCATAGTTTTCCTCCCATCGTCTCCGGCTGGCTCTTCTCACACCTCTGATGCTCTTCACTTCATACTTCTCCAAAATCTACACGCTCACCTCGTCTGTCCCAGGCACTCCGTTCCTCTCTCTATACCTTGCCTGGACAATCTCATCCAGCTCCTGCTGCCCCCCAAATAGTAGTCACCTTCCAATAGCCCCTAAAGCTCATATTAATAACTTAGAAATAGGTTTCATATAAACATTTTCATTAACCTTTATTTTTGAATTAAAGATTACTCTCAGAAACAGTTATTAAAGAACAGTGTATAAAATAATATGTTACATNAAAAAAAAAAAAAAAGGTTGCAAATGTTTTTATTTAGATAGTAAAAATTACTGAGGGGTGGAAAGGATTCACATGAAGACACTGTAATTGTGCTTTCTCGGTGCTCAGGGGAAAGGCTGGGAGGGGATGCCCAGAGCTGTCGTTACTCACAGTTTTTCACAACTTGCTGTCAAATATTTTGCCCCACTGTCAGCTCATGTTATTCAAAATCTGGTTCAGATAGTATGGCCATAGGAGACTTATTCAAAACTTATATACTTACAAAGTACCTAGGTAGATTACCTATGTTTCTAAATCACTAATCCCAGAAATATCTAGGGAGGTACAGGACTCTCTGAAGCTTGAGTAGGAAACAAAAATACTATCCAAAATCGACAAAGCTTGTTACTATAGTTTATTAACAGTCACTCCTTTCTGGAAGCACTCTCTTGTGTCCACATCACCCAACGACCCCTCATAGTTTTCCTCCCATCGTCTCCGGCTGGCTCTTCTCACACCTCTGATGCTCTTCACTTCATACTTCTCCAAAATCTACACGCTCACCTCGTCTGTCCCAGGCACTCCGTTCCTCTCTCTATACCTTGCCTGGACAATCTCATCCAGCTCCTGCTGCCCCCCAAATAGTAGTCACCTTCCAATAGCCCCTAAAGCTCATATTAATAACTTAGAAATAGGTTTCATATAAACATTTTCATTAACCTTTATTTTTGAATTAAAGATTACTCTCAGAAACAGTTATTAAAGAACAGTGTATAATATGTTACATTTGAATTACTGTTTCCATCCAGTAATTCATTGATTGTCTGATCGCTGATGTTTCAGAGTGAGGGTGACTAGCACATTGTTTTCAATGTGCTTCCTCTGAAGTTATTTCACCATAATGATAGCCATTGTCAAGTCAACACAGTACTTAAAAAAATTCACTTCAGAAAGCCTTCTGTTGAAGAAGGCATTTAGGGTACAGCCGTGCCATGCCACACCTGTTGGCCACACCTAGTGAGGGACCAGAGGGACACCTGCTAAGTAAAATGGCTATTCCTGGAATGAATTTGTGTATAAATGGAAAATATGCTAACCCCCAAATTGTTCTTCCTAAGCAAATTCCACTTTTCCTTGTAAACGGTTTACATCGGTTCTGAGTCTCATTGCTTTGCATTGTCTGAGAATCAAGGCATTTGTGCTTTTATCCCATCAAAAGATTGATGATAAGGTACGTCAGCCACTTCCCCTTCCTTGTTCCCTCCCTCAGAGGTTCCCATGAACTTTTTTTTTTTTCTGTTTGCCTGCACCATGAAGCATGTGGGACCTAACTCCTTTGCAGTGGAAATGCAGTCTTTGCTAGACCGCCAGAGAATTCTACCCTGCCACCCCTACCCCAGACTCTTTACGGTGATTCTCTCACAACTGCATAAGCTCAGCTCAGTGTTGTCCTGTCCTGCACACCCGGCCTTTGTTGTGCTTGTTCAGTTGGTAGCAAATCATTTCAGCTCAACAAGTATTTTGGGTGTCAGCTATGTATGAAGAGCTACGGCAGGTACTGTAGAGCGTGAGACTAATGGAACAAGAAGCTTCTAAAGTAAATCAGTTCTGACCCCTTCCTGTAGTTTGCAGGCCTGAAGTAGCTGTCAGCCACTGTCCTCAGCTACAGTGGCTTTGTGGCTGGAGCTCAGGGTCAAAACCAGTTGGGGGCTACTGCTGCTTATTTTCTTCTCCATAGCAATCTTCATTGCAAACTTCAACTTAGTACAAACTTAGGTGTAAAAAAACCCCAAATTCAGAATTCGATATTTCAAATTCTCCCCAGCTATTCTGTCCTCTGGGGAAGGAAATGGCAACCCACTCTAGTATTCTTGCATAGAGAATCCCATGGACAGAGGAGCCTGGCAGGCTCTAGTCCATGGGGTCACAAGAGTCGGACATGACTTAGTGACTAAACCACCACCACCATTCTGTCCTCACTTTGTATTGTGTGTTAGTCTCTCAGTCGTGTCCGACTCTGTTGTGCACTCAGCCAGGCTCCTCTGTCCATGGAATTCTCTAAGCAAAAATACTGGCATGGGTTGCCTTTTCCTTCTCTAGGGGATCTTCCTGACCCAGTGATCAAACCTGGGTCTCCCACACCTTGGACACATTCTCTACCATCTGAGTCACCTATTGGGGTAAAGCCAATTAACAATTTTGTGATAGTTTCAGGTGAACAATAGAGGGACTCAGTCATACATACATGTGGATCCACTCTCCCTTAAACTCCCCTCCAATCCAGGCTGCCATGTAACATTCCAGAGTTCCATGTGCTATACAGTAAGCCCTTGTTGATTATCCATTTTAAATATCGCAGTGTGCACAAGTCGATCCCAAACTCCCTAATTATTCCTCTTCCCATCCTTGCCCCTGACAACCATAAGCTCATTCTTAAAGTCTGTGAGTCTCTCTCTGTTTTGTATGTAAGTCCGTTTATATCAGGTCTTTTTAGATTCCACATGTAAAGGATCTGACTTCAAATTTTAAATATCCTTCCTTCTTAGATCAAATACTCTGTCCACTCTCCTTTTCTATCTAGCAGCCTCCTCAGGCTTGATGACTTAAATATCTCTATCAACCATTACTTTCACTGGACAATCGGCTTTCTGTGGAACTAAGTGAAAAGCATTGAGACACCACCAAGATCATAACCAGCCTATTGTTGCTTCCTCTTTTATAGCAATTTACACAGCTTGATGATCACTGTTATTATTCTTCATTTTTATCAAATACTGACACTGGTTTTAGCCTTTAGACCTCTTTTCCACCTTCCAAATTGCAAACAAAACAGAGCAGACATTATTCTGCATTCATTACAAAGAGCCTTGCATTTTCCTCTGTGAATTTCATTCTTAATGCCCTGTGAGAGGCCCTTATTAATAATAAGTGCACAGAGCCCTTGCTTTGTGTTGGAGAGCGCAGAGGTTTGTGGGGAGCAGAGGTGGCCTGATCCAAGTTGTGAAGGCCCCCTACCCCATCGCAGCAGCGCCATCTGCAGCATGTGGCTGGACTGTCTCNGGCCCTTATTAATAATAAGTGCACAGAGCCCTTGCTTTGTGTTGGAGAGCGCAGAGGTTTGTGGGGAGCTGAGGTGGCCTGATCCAAGTTGTGAAGGCCCCCTACCCCATCGCAGCAGCGCCATCTGCAGCGTGTGGCTGGACTGTCTCCAAGAACTCCCTGCCTCCTTTAAAACTTCTATGGTCCTGCTTTTGGAAAGCAAACTCATTCCGTATGCAAAAGCTTGGATACATATGCACACCAACAGCCCATATGCATGCAAAATGTGCAGATGGGCAAAGGAAAATAAAGCCAGGGGTTTGGCACAAAGACAAATTATTAACCCTGGGAATTCCTAAAAGCTGTGTAGGAGCCTTGTGGAAAAATACCCTCTCTTAGAATCAGTAATTGGAACTTAAGATTTCAGAAACTGTAGTTTAAGAGGAAGTGTAAGAAAAACAGATCTTGTAGCTTTAATTTTTTTTATATTTTTGTATTGCTCTCTTTGAACACAAACACCTAAAAATTCACAAAATTTCAGTCAGGGGAAAGGTCACCAAAGTAGATCTTTTTTCCACAGCTACTGACACATAAATCACACATCTTTAGCAGATATGGTGCAAGAGAACCAGACAATAAGTTTCCTTAAACTAACAGCTGCATGGTTCTTTTTAGGAAGGGAAAGTGGGTAGAACTGGGGCTAAGTACTATACAGTGACTTCAAATACATTTTCAAATATTTAATGTGCCCATATTTAAAAAGACACATAGACCTTGCAACAGGTATAACAAGGCTTCGTATTGCTCATTTCAGACTAGTTCATAGAATTAAAATGCTCAGATTTTCAGACCATACTTAGGTCTAAGGGCTTCAGAATTACCTAGCATCTTTTTTTTCTTCCCTTTCTTTTTAAAATTGAAATATAACTGATATATAACACTGTATTAATTTTAGGTAATTTATGTACATATTGGAAAATGATGACCACAGTAAATTTAATTAACATCCATAACCCCACATAGTAACTATTTGTTTTCTTGTGATAAGAAATTTTAAGATCTACTTTCTTAGCAACCTTCAAATATACAGTATTCTTAACCACTAGAGTCAGCATTTCTAAATGAAGATACACGCATTTTCTTCTGTTCTTTCCAGAAGAATTCACTTGGGATCAACTCAGCAGACCTACTTCTGGGTAATGTACTAGACTGAAACAGGGAGGCGCCACCTGCCCCACAAGCCTTCTTCAGCTGGTCCCCTCAAGCCACCTATGAATAGTCAAGCAGTCCTTTTACAAATTGAGAACCTTACACATACCTATGCATTTTTCTGTTTATCGTTATTCAGGCGCGTCTGACTCTGTGAGCCCATCAACTGCAGGAAGCCAGGCTTCCCTATCCTTTACCATCTCTCAGAGTTTGGTCATACTCAGGCTCATTGAGTCAATGATGCCATCCAACCATCTCATTCTAAAGGAAATCAACCCTGATTCATTGGAAGGAATGGTGCTGAAGCTGAAGCTCCAATACTTTGGCCACCTGATGTGAAGAGCAGACTCATTGGAAAAGACCTTGATGCTGGGAAAGACTGAGGGCAGGAGGAGAAGGGGACTACAGGGGATGAGACGAGATGTCTATTACGATGATTCCTGTTCTTCTTTCTTTAGACTCTAAGATCCTAGTGGGTAAAGACTGTATTTCTCTGAGTCCCTAGCCAGTGGAAGTCAGCCATTAAGCAATTACTATAGGTTTTAAGGGTTATGCTAGGGCAAGGGTCACATGTTCTCAAAGCACACAGCAGGGAGCCAAACCTAGTCTAGGCATCAGAAAAGGCCTCCTAGAGGAGTAATATTTTAAATGAAAGCTGAATTAAAATAACTCAGGAGAAAGCACAAACTGGAATTGAATGAATGGATGAGAGCTTTCTAAGAGCGCGGGTAGTGTCCATATTACTTGGTAACTGGATATAAGTTGGCAGGAAACAATGAAGAAAGAACATATTCAGGAGTATGGGGTGAGATGAAGTGTTTGATGTCGGCATTGAATTTGAGGTTGCTCCTGAGCACACTGTGTGGAGCTGTGTAGGGGGGAGTGGGAGATAGGATAGGGGTGTTCAAGAAATCTGGGTGGGCTCCTTGGGAGTTCTTAACACTGGCTGGCAAGAAAAGCCAAGAGAGAGGATGCGATTGCCCAACAAGAGTGGTAGAGAAAAGGTGAAGAAGAGACCTGAGGGAAAAAAGCCCAGGAAATTGGAAGGCAAGAGCGATAAGGAGAAAGATAGGAGACAGCAGCACGGGACCAAGGGAAGGGAATATTTCATGGAGGAAGGGATGGTCAGCAGGCCAAGGCTGCTGCTCAGAGAGTGGGCTTTGGCAATGAGAGCTTCTTCAGTGACCTTGATGGGTTAGCAGGCCAGAGCGGGCAGAGGTGAGGTCACACAGTAGAGGCATAAATGAGGGGTCAGGGAAAGGAGGCAGGAAGTCGAGTTTGACAGTGAGTGAGGACAGATTGGGGTAGCTGGAAGGATAGGTAGGTTGGATCAGTGTTCCTTAATCACCTGGGGAGCTTTCAAAATAACTTCTGACACTAAGCCCCACCCCTGCCAATTCTGACTTAGTTGTTTGGAGGTACAGCTTGGCCACTAAAGTTTTTAAAGCTCCCCAGGTGATTTTCATCAGTAACTAGTGCTGAGAGCAATTGGACTAGAAAAAATAATTTCTTTTCAAGATAGGAGTGAGTTCAGCAAGTGAAATGCTAAAGGATGGAGCCATAGCGCAGCAGCAGCTGAAAATACAGAGGCAGAGGTGGTGGTGACTGATGGGGAAGATCCCGGGAGGGAGGTGAGGATGGAGTCAGCAAGGTAGAGGCTGTGCCTTAAAAAGAAAGCAATTCTTTAGTACTCAGCCATTAAAAAGCATGAAATAATGCCATTTGCAGCGACATAGCTGGACCTAGAAATTGTCACGCTGAGTGAAATAAGTCAAAGAAGGAGAAATATCATATGACATCCCTTGTACTTGGAATCAAAAAAGAAATGATACAAATGAACTTACTGACAAGACAGAAACAGACTCACAGACTTAGAAAAGGGAGGGGAGTTTGGGGGCGAAATGCACATGCATGGGTTTAGTTGCTCAGTCGCGTCTGACGTTTTGCAACCCATGGACTGTAGCCCACCAGGCTCTTCTGCCCATGGAATTTTCCAAGCAAGAATATTGGAGTGGGTTTCCATTTTCTACTCCAGGGGGATCTTCTCGACCCAGGGATCGAACCCATATCTCCTGCATTGGCATGCAGATTCTTTACCACTGAGCTACCCGGGGGAGAAAGGATACATGTATTTGTATGGCTGAGGGCCCTTTCCTGTTCACCTGAAACTATTACAACATTGTTAATTGGCTATACTCTGATATAAAATAAAGTTTTTTAAAAATTAAATAAAGCTAAGCTAAGGAAAGATTTTTTAAAAAAAGAAAAGACGCAATTCCTTTATGATGACAGGAACAGAGAGAGATGAAAAAATGTGGACGGCGTCAGGGTAGAGGTGGCAGGATGGCAGCCTCTGATGAAGGCTGTGCTCTCTGAATCAAGAAAAGAAAAGCAGGCAGGAGGGTGGGGTGGTGGGTGGATTAGAACTTGGAGGAAAATAGAGAGGACTAGGCAAGGTTGGGTGCCTGGTTTACGTTAGCGACCCTGAACTTGTAGTGTCAGCAGAACGTGAAGCGGGTGGTTTTCAGCAGACCATTAAGAAATGTGCAAACAGTACTTCCCTAAGCATGAAGTTTACATTCTTCATACCCTGTTGTTGGGAGGATTCAAAGTTAAACAGCTAAGACCATAGGAAGCACTGGGGTGGGGGTGATCTGCAAGTTAACCCACGAAATCCCTTGTAAATAGTTACACTTTCTGAATCCAAAACAAATGAACAAACAAAAATCTTCTATTGCTATAAAAACATGGTAATAATAAAGAGAAAATCGGGGCTTCCCTGGTGGCTCAGTGGTAAACAATCCGTCTGCCAATGCAGGAGACTCGGGTTTGATCTCTGATCCGAGAAGAACCCACAGGCCTTGAGCAACTAAGCCCATGCGCCACAACTACTACGCCCATGCTTTGCAACAAGAGAAGCCACCTCAATGAGAAGCTGGTACACCACAGGTAAGTAGCCCCCGCTTGTCGCAACTAGAGAGAAACCTGCACAGCAACGAAGACCCAGAATAAATAAATAAATCTTATATAATAATAAGAGAAAATCAACAGCATTCTACATATTTTAAATAACTAAAAAGTAAGTGAAGTTGTTCAGTCCTGTCCGACTCTTTGCGACCCCATGGACTGTAGCCTATCAGGCTCCTCCGTTCATGGGATTTTCCAGGCAAGAGTGCTGGAGTGGATTGCCATTTCCTTCTCCAGGGGATCTTCCCGACTCAGGAATCGAACTTGGGTCTCCCGCATTGCAAGCAGACGCTTTACCGTCTGAGCAACCCTCTACATTTTTACCATTGTTTGCTTCTTACAAACACTAGCATCTCCCTTCCCTATATTTGCAGTGAATTGTTTATAACTATCCACAAATCTCACCATTTCCCACATTCAGTCTAATCCGATGCTTTCCGGTTTTATAACTGAGTAACTTGGTATTTGTGGAGCTGCAATCTGAACATTTTGAAGTTGTGAAAAAAACTAAGTCATAGTGAATCCACAAATACCTTAATTTTCCATGATACTACTCCTGTTGGTGAGTAGGATAACTAGTGTCCAGTTTTGTAAGGGACTGAGGGGTTTTCGGGGATGCAAGGCTGTCAGTGCAGAACCTAGAGCGTCCAGACAAACCTAGAGGGTTGATCACTTGACACTTTCCCCCACAACCAGCCCTCACTCGCTTGTTGGTGACATATGCTTGCTCACACATGGCCTGAGAGACCAGCAGAGAAAGTCTGCAAGCCAGGTTCCCAGCCGAAAGCTGGTGTGGTGAAAGGGACACTCTGCCCTACCTTTTGCTCCATCCAACTTTCACTGCAGTGCAGGGGAGCAGCCACGCACGGAAACTCCTAAAACCCCTGCCCTCCTTTGCCACCACGTTCTTTGATGAGGCTGTTCTGGCCTACCTTGACTCAGAGATGCCTTTTTCTATCTTGAGGTTATTGTCCTAAGAAGGCCTCCTTCCCTTCCCAAACCACAGTTCTTCTCTCCTTTCATCCTCAGATAAGATAAACTAAGCCAAACACATACTTTAATTATCAGGCCAAAGCACTTCTTGATAAAAGAATTTTAAACATCTCAATACAAAACGAGTGCTTTGCTCTTTAGACAGGGAGGGCCCTGATTGACCTCCTCGGCCCTTTCACACTAGAAACCAGGTCTTTATCAGGAAGAACCTGCTTTCTTCATTCCGGGATGTGCTCTGCTTAGAGCCAATTTTAAAATAACCCCCAGATGAAAGTCATATTCTTGAGGGAGAACGGGAAAACAGTTTGTATCATAGAATGAAGAAAAGAGTTTTTTTCTCTATTAAATCCTTCATCTGTGTTTGTTGATCTGATGAATAAATGAAGACAAAGCCGATTTATTTAATCCTGGAAAAGTTTCTCCTTGCCTTCACTGTAATTTAGCAAGTATGTGTTTTGCAACACAAGGTGTTAAAGTTCTGGAACCAGGCTATGGAGTGCCTGAGGGCAAGTAAAGCAAAGTCCTTGCAATGATAGTCAGTTGTGATCAATTAGGAGCCTGTAGTAAGGTGAGGAAAGAAAAGTATAGAACAGAGGAGACCATTTTACTTTAGAATACCTTTTCCACAATCACATGGTGAGGCAACCCCATTATAAAATAGGAAAGTGTCAAACATTGGGTGGAGGATCAGAGAGGAAAAAAGTATAGTGAATAAATTCTTATCGACCCTGTATAAAACACAGAGAGAGCCTCTAAGGAGGATATGGTGGTTCGGATTTTGGTTGGTTTGTAAAGTTTTTTTTCCTGGTTTCTTGTAGCCCAGCATCGATGAAGAGTCACAGTCAAAAGAATTGTGAGTCTGTTTTTTGGCAGCCTGAAAGACGAACTCATATATTTGTTGTGGGTACTTTTAAAGAACCAGACCAAATACCTTACAGAAAGCATCCCAGAAATCCTCCCCAGCTACAGTTTTTTCTCCAAAGCTCTGGAGTCATTGCTGTTGTTCAGTCGCTCAGTAGCGTCTGACTCTTTGTGACCCCAAGGAATGTAGCTCACCAGGCTCCTCTGTCCAAGGGATTGTCCAGGCAAGAATACTGGAGGGGGTAGCCATTCTCTTCTACAGGTGATCTTCCCCACCCAGGGATCGAACCCAGGTGTCCTGCATTGCAGGCGGATTCTTTGCTGTTTGAGCCACCAGGGAAACCCTCTGGATTCATGGCCGCCCCTAAAATTAAATTACTGCTACTCACTCTGGTCCATGAAGTGGTCCTTCTTCACTTCCATGCTCCTCTCCCAGTTGTGGGCTTCCTTTGTGGCTCAGCTGGTAAAGAATCCGCCTGCAATGTGGGAGACCTGGGTTCGATCCCTGGGTTCAGAAGATCCCCCGGAGAAAGGAAAGGCTACCCACTCCAGTATTCTGGCCTGGAGAATTCCAGGGATTATAGAGTCCCTGGGATTGCAAAGAGTCGGACACGACTGAGCGACTTTCACCCCCAGTTGTAGGTGCCCCTCAGGATTCCTGCCCCTAACTGCCAGCTCTGCCAGGCTGCTGTAGGATGCTGGAGAAATCTCTACTCATCCCCTACCCTGTTCCTCCTCACTTTCCACATAGCAGAGTCTGCAGAATCCTTTGGGAAATGATGTTCCCTCTCTTTGACTGTTTTGTCTGGGGAGAGGGGGAAAGAACAAAACTCTCGGTGGCATATTTCTGGCAAATAAGATTCTCCAGTTTGTTCTACCTGCATTCCTGGTGGAGATCATTCTGTCTGGGAAGGCTTGAGTGGCTGGGAGCAGAAAGGCTCAACTCAGAGTAGAAGTGAAATGAGATCAGTGGTCGAGTATAGCTTGTTTTTCTGTGGGTCAGTTTCTGAGGGACTGTTGTGTAAGTCACAGTGTGAAATTCCCAAATGTGTTTAGGTTAAGATTTGATCTTGTGGAATGGCAACCTAAACAAATCTTGATTTTTTTTCCCTGTGAGGCCAGAGTTGTAGCCCCCATGTTCAAGTGAGTTCTCCTGGTCTTCCCATCATCATCTGCATTCTGATTGTCTTGGGTCACATAGAATGCCCTCATTTCACTTCTCCTTCAACACTGATATGTGACCCTAGGCCTGTCTGTGCAACTGTACACATTAGGATGTTCACACACTTTAGCCCTGTGTCTCCATTTCTAGAACTCTCTGCCAAAGAAATAATCAGAGATGCAGACACATATTTATACCAAATACAGGTTTACTTACAATAGTGAAAAAATAGGTATGACCTAAGACCCAGCAGCCGCAACTGGGACCCTTTTGTCCCTGGTCTCCTCCTGACTCGGACAACTGGCCAGAGTGCCCCAACCGGTAAGGAGCAAGAGACTTTATTGACCTCTCTCCCCTTCCCTCTCTCTTTCCTCTCCTTAATCCTTCCTGTCCTTCCCTATTTTTCTAGTCCCTCAGTCCTGGATGCAGGAATCTGGTCAAATGGCCCTCAGCCTGAGCTGAGGATTGGAGACTGATCACCTCCTCTTGGCAGATAACTCAAATTCTGGTTCTGGTCTGGTCTGATTTCTGGTAGGGCCAAGTTCCAGTCCTCCCTTCTCTGGAGGCCCAGGGAAAAGTCCCATAACGCCTGGGTATCTGTAGGTGGCAGGAGACGTCTGTAAGGCCACCCCTTTCAACACCCTCTCCCACCTCCTCCCCCTTCTTCTTTCAACCTGGCTTCCTTTCCTCCCTTGAAATCTTTGATGTTAGTACTTGGATTCTTGTATTTAAGGGCTTCCCTGGTGGTGCAGAGGTTAAAGGGTCTGCCTGCAATGTGGGAGACCTGGGTTTGATCCCTGGGTCAAGAAGATCCCCTGGAGAAGGAAATGGCAACCTACTCCAGTATTCTTGCCTAAAGAATCCCATGGATGGAGAAGCTTGGTGGGCTACAGTCCACGGGTTGAAAAGAGTCGGACATGACTGAGCGACTTCACTTTCACTTTCTAAATGTCCCCAAACCAAGAAATGGCTACTTTTTTTTGATAATAAATATCGGAGAAGGCAATGGCACCCCACTCCAGTACTCTTGCCTGGTAAATTCCATGGACGGAGGAGCCTGGTGGGCTGCAGTCCATGGGGTTGTGAAGAGTTGGACACGACTAAGCAACTTCACTTTCACTTTTCACTTTTATGCACTAAAGAAGGAAATGGCAACCCACTCCAGTATTCTTGCCTGGAGAATCCCAGGGACAAGGAAGCCTGGTGTGCTGCCGTCTATGAGGTCGCACAGAGTCGGACACGACCGATGTAACTTAGCAGCATGATGAAATATACATCTATCAGAATTCTGATATCAAAGACTATTGAATAACAAAGTGTTTCTAATTTAATTTTAGTTAAAAATCATGAATGAAAATTCTATTTGAAGTATGACATCAATTTTGTATATGTATATTTGTATGTGCATGTGTGTATACACACAACACAAACACAATTTGGTTGCCNGATATCAAAGACTATTGAATAACAAAGTGTTTCTAATTTAATTTTAGTTAAAAATCATGAATGAAAATTCTATTTGAAGTATGACATCAATTTTGTATATGTATATTTGTATGTGCATGTGTGTATACACACAACACAAACACAATTTGGTTGCCCCTAGGTAATAGAAATATAGGTATTATTTTTCTGCATTTTATCATGAACATGTTTATTTTACAGTCATAGGTAAATAAGTATTCTTGTAAAGTAAATGAAAAAAGAAAATAGTTCTTAGCAGAGTAACTGATGAGAAAGAAAGCTGGGAACTTACTCGGTGGTCCAGTGGTTAAGAATCTGCCTGCCAATGCAGGTTCAGTCCCTGATCTGGGAAGATTCCACATGCTATGGAGCAACTAAGCCCAGGTGCCACAGCTACTGAAGCCTGCGTGCCTAGAGCCTGTACTCTGCAACAAGAGAAGCCACCACAAGGAGAGGTCTGAGCCCCACAACTAGAGGGTAGCCCCAAACTAGAAAGTATCCCTTCCTTTCTGCAACTAGAAAAAATCCCACACGCATCAGTGAAGACCTAGCAAAAAATGAAGGAAATAGATAAAAATTTTTAAAAAGAAAAAGAAAGCTGGAACAACATAAATTATTAACAATATGGGAATGGGTAAATAAATGGGAGTGTGTTCATGTATCTCACCTCCCTGAGGGCCACACCTCCTGCTCCTGACTGTGTGAGGGCACCTGGTCAGTCAGACCTGAGTCACCCCCAGCCTCCTCCTCTCTGTCCTCTCCTGATCCTGCCACCTGTGACGATATGACTGTTGACCTGTTATCAACTCGGACACGACTCTGCTGGCCTTCCTTTCTTGTGTAGAGAAGCCCACACCTCCTACTGTGTGGTTCAGTAGAACTGGCCATCCTGCATCCCACTAAGTGGGGTTCCCAGACCTCAGCTTTGCCAATGGATGCTCCATCCCCTGATTCATTCAGCTGAGGCACCCACCAGCTCCACTGATCATTTTCTTCAGAAGTCATCGGGAAAACCACTGTCATCTCCTCTGGGACCAAGAGCTGTAACGATATAAGCCAGAGACCAGCTGGCTTTACATGACCAGCTTTCCTTCGGGAAAATATATTGTCCATATTGGAGACAATGATACCAATGCAGGTGATACGAAATGAGAAATAATTAAGTTCTAAAGACATTGTTCAAGCCTCTGAATTCAGCAATGACAGAACTTCTTTTCATTTTCGTCAGTTAATAAAATTCTCTTTCTCCCTCCCTCCCTCTTTCTCTTGTCTCTATTATTCACTTGCTCCTGTTGTTGATTTTTTCTTAAGCTTGAGAAAGGGTTCTGTCACTTGTAACCAAAGGAGTTCTGACTCAAACAGTTAGCCTACTGTTTGGACTTTGCAACCTGGCTTTTGGAAGTAACTATTTGGCTTTCTTGCATGCCATGCAAGTTCGGACTTTTTCTAGAGAAACTCTTGACTTAGAGGGCATGACCTTAGACAATCCTTTTTCCTGTATTTACGGATACTTTCTGTCTTGTTGGCCGGAAATTTCTTCCCTCCCTACCAGTAAGAGACTGAGATCAGGCATGTATCATTTATTATTTATAGGCACTAAAAATTTTGAGAGCATTTTTAATGACATGGGAAAATACTTGTGATATATGACCTCAATTAGTTAAGTATGTAATAATAGCTAGTCACCAAAAACTACTAGAAGGAAATTTATCAAAATATTAACAGTGATTATAGCTAAGAGATAAGATTATGGGTGATTTATAGATTACATTTTCTAAGTTTATAAATGGACATGCAATTATTTTGTGATTAGAAAATAAAAAAGTTATTAAAATAAATACATAAATTGTAGTGCACTCATCCAAAGGACAATTTTATAGTCATTAGAAAGAATGTTTTGAAGATATTTCAGTGACACTGAAAAATGCTCATAATAGAACAATGGGAAAAGTAGACAAAACTATATATATCACTGATCTCAATTATGTTAATTATAGATGTGCAAATAGATGCATAGGAAAGGACTAAAGAAATTGCTTCAAAACATGAATAGAAGTTACCTCTGAGCTATGAAATCAGGGTTCAGTTTGGGTTTCTTCTTTAATATGTGTTTGTGTTTTCCAGCTTTCAAAATCAGAATTCTTTTATAATAAAACAGTAAAGTGTTACTCTGGTGGAGAATAGGCTTGAGAAGGCAACTGTCCGCCTCTCCTACCCATTTAATGTGGGATGCTTCTCACCTCTTCTCCTTTCTCCAGGTCAAAGGCTGAAGTCCTGTCTGCTTCTGTTGAAGGAACAGGTGGGTTGGGATCAATTTCTTTTCCGGATGGCCTTATACTCTTTCACCAGAGGTGACTGTCTTCTTGAAGCCAAGTTTCTCCTGGTTTATCTTCCAGTTTAGCTATACAACAGATTATATTTACATATGCTGTGTTGTGCTGAGTCGTTCAGTCCTGTATGACTCTTTGTGACCCCATCGATAGTAGCTTGCCAGGCTCCTCTGTCTATGGGTACTTTCCAGACAAGAATACTGGAGTGGATTACCATGCCCTCCTCCAGGGAATCTTTGCATCCCAGGGATGGAGCCAAGGTCTTCTGCATAGAAAGTAGATTCTTTGCTGTCTGAGTCACCGGGGAAGCCCATACAACTATAGCAGAATTTCTTGGAAAGGGAGGAGTTAAAGCAGGAAATGTAGCAAAAGAAAAAGGAAGATTTGTGCAACATTTTGAATGCAAGTAAAATACTTTACGTACATTTTTGTCATTTAATCCTTTCATAATCCCTCTGGAAAAAGCACCATCATTTCCCCTGATTAATAGATTAACAAAGCAAAGTCTTAGAGAGAAATATGAAATAACTTCTCTACCTTCACACAACCAGTAAGTGGTGAAAGTGGGATTTGAACCAAGGCAATCTAGGGCCTGTGCTGTTAAACAGTATGTATAGGATATATGGAGGTAATGTACACCATGATTTTTGCGTAAACTAATGCCTTCTTAGCTGAAAATCTGTGAAACCCTTGCACAAAGTGGTAAGGGAAAAGTTTCAGTTCCTTGTTTTAGTTCCTTTCTTGGTTTATTATCTGATTCTGCACTATTTCTTGATACTCATCTGCATAAGATTCATAACTNATATATATATATATATATATATTTTAATATACAGTGTACAAAGTTTTTAGCTGTACTTGGCAGGAGAAATGAGGGGAAAACATCAAAACGGCTTAAGGCTTCCAAGTCAAGCCAACAAGAAGTGAACCTGTAGCTATACAGCTGCAAAGTTTTATGCTCAAGAAATTAACACGAAATTGATATTTTACAAAGTCTTCTGGGCAGTAGGGTGCTTGATGACTTTGGGAGGCAGAAGAGGCTGGAGGTAAAGAGAGATTTTAACAGTAGTCCCAGGTATGAGGTGATAATGGAATCAACAAGATTGGTGACTGTGTTCAGAACTGACATGAGGGCATGGCTGTGAAAATAATTGGGTGAAGAATATTGTTTATGGAGAAAAGTTTCAGAATTTAGTTGGAAGTGAAATTTTAGAAAACCTTGAATACCTCGCCAAGGAGGTTTCCTTGTGAAATTCTTCACTTTTCTTATGTCATACGATGAAGAATTATGAAACTGATGTCATTTAGGATCTTGTATTAGTCAACTCAGGTTGTTATAGCAAAATACCATAGACTGGATGGCTTAAACCACAGAAAGTTATTTTATCAAAGTTCTTGAGTCCAGAAATTCAAGATTAGGGTGCCAGCAAGGTCAGTTTCTGATAAGAGCTCTCTTCTTGACATGCGTTTGGCCACTTTCTCCCTATATGCTCACATGACCTTTCCTGTGTGTGTGTGTGTGTGTGTGTGTGTGTGTGTGTGTGTGTTTATGGAGAGAGAGAGAGAGGTTTTGTTTCCCTTTCTCGTAAGGACACCAGTCCTATTGGACTAATGCCCCACCCTTCAGTTCAGTTCAGTCACTCAGTCGTGTCTGACTCTTTGTGACCCCATGGACTGCAGCACACCAGGCTTCCCTGTCCATCACCAACTCCCAGAGCTTGCTCAAACTCATGTCCATTGAGTCAGTGATGCCATCCAACCATCTCATCCTCTGTCGTCCCCTTCTCCTCCTGCCTTCAATCTTTCCCAGCATCAGGGTCTTTTCCAATGAGTCAGTTCTTTGCATCAGGTGGCCAAAGTATTGGAGTTTCAGCTTCAGCATCAGTCCTTCCAATGAATATTCAGGACAGATTTCCTTTAGTATGGACTGGTTGGATCTCCTTGCTGTCCAAGGGATTCTCAAGAATCTTCTCCAACACCACAGCTCAAAAGCATCAATNGAATATTCAGGACTGATTTCCTTTAGGATGGACTGGTTGGATCTTCTTGCAGTCCAAGGGACTCTCAAGCGTCTCCTCCAACACCACAATTCAAAAGCATCAATTCTTTCGCACTCAGCTTTCTTTATAGTCCAACTCTCACATCCATACATGACTACTGTAAAAACCAAAGCTTTGACGAGACAGACATTTGTTGGCAAGATAATATCTCTGCTTTTTAACATGCTATCTAGCTTGGTCATAGCTTTTCTTCCAAGGAGCAAGCATCTTTTAATTTCATGCCTGCAGTTTTCATCTGCAGTGATTTTGGAGCCCCCAAAGGTAAAGTTTTTCACTGTTTCCATTGTTTCCCCATCTATTTGCCATGAAGTGAGAGGACCAGATGTCATGATCTTAGTTTTCTGAATGTTGAATTTTAAGCAAACTTTTTCCTTTCCTCTTTTACTTTCGTGAAAAGGCTCTTTAGTTCTTCTTTGCTTTCTGCCATAGGGGTAGTGTAATCTGAATATCTGACGTTATTGATATTTCTCCTGGCAATCTTGATTCCAGCTTGCACTTCATGCAGTCCAGCATTTCTCATGATGTAGGCTGCCTATAAGTTAAATAAGCAGGGTGACAATATACAGCCTTGATATATTCCTTTCGCAATTTGGAACCAGTCTATTGTTCCATGTCCAGTTCTAACTGTTGCTTCTTGACCTGCATACTGATTTCTCAGGAGGCAGGTCAGGTGGTCTTGGATTCCCATCTCTTTAACAATTTTACACAGTTTGTTGTGATGCCCACAGTTGAAGGCTTTGGTGTAGTCAATAGAGCAGAAATAGATGTTTTTCTGGAACTCTCTGGCTTTTTTGATGATCCAACGGATGTTGGCAATTTGACCTCTGATTCCTCTGCCTTTTCTAGATCCAGCTTGAACATCTGGAAGTTCATGGTTCATGTAATATTGAAGCCTGACTTGGAGAATTTTGAGCATTACTTTACTAGTGTGTGAGATGAGTACAGTTGTGTGGTAGTTTGGGCATTCTTTGGCATTACCCTTCTTTGGGATTGGAATGAAAACTGACCCTTTCCAGTCCTGTGGCCACTGCTGAGTTTTCCAGATTTGCTGGCATATTGAGTGCAGCACTTTCACAGCATCATCTTTTAGGATTTGAAATAGTTCAACTGGAATTGTATCACTTCCACTAGCTTTGTTTGTAGTGATGCTTTCTAAGGCCCACTTGACTTCACATTCCAGGATGTCTGGCTCTAGGTGAGTGATCACACCATCATGATTATCTGGGTCATGAAGATCTTTTTTGTATAGTTCTTCTGTGTATTCTTGCCACCTCTTCTTAATATCTTCTGCTTCTGTTAGGTCCATACCGTTTCTGTCCTTCATTGTCCCCATCTTTGCATGAAATATTCCCTTGGTATCTCTAATTTTCTTGAAGAGATCTCTAGTCTTTCCCATTCTATTGTTTTCCTCTATTTCTTTGCATTGATCACTCCTTGCTATTCTTTGGAACTTTGTATTCAAATGGGTATACGTTTCCTTTGCTTGTTTGCCTGTAGCCTTTCTTCTTTTCTCAGCTATTTGTAATGCCTCCTCAGACAACCGTTTTGCCTTTTTGCATTTCTTTNAAGCTAATGAAAAACAAAAGCACAGTTCTCAAGGTTCCTAAAGAATTAAAAATCTGAATTCTAGTTATCTCAGTATTTTAGCCTTCTTTTAAATTCACATTCTTTGTTGGTCATTTCTATCTGTTGCCATTGGCTTATTTATCACTGTATTATTCAGTTTATTGTTGTTAGTTCAGTCTTCTCTAGGTAACATGCATTCAAAGGCCCATATAACTTTATCTTGCAATCACCGTGTTATATGTTAAATTGAAAACTGTAAGTGGCTTTTGGTATAGTTGTAATTAAAAATATCTAGCCTAGTCCTAGGGGTATTTGGTCACTTAATATTTTTTGAATAAGGGAATATATGAGGTATTTATTTTTGGATCTATGTTATTGGGAAGAACTTGGAAGGAACTTAACTAGAGATGTCAACTTAAGGAAAACCTCAGGGAGGAGTCCACTTTTGATTCTGAGGGCCAGGATCTTCTGGTCTTGCCAGTGTGGTCTCAGCTATGGGAGGGGATGACAGAGCATGGGGTTTGTCGTCTGGCCTGGCTTTGGGTTTGAACTCCGTTTCTACGGTGCTGTTACACTCAGAGAAGTTACTTAACCTCTAAGACTCAGCTAACTTATTTCCTCAAGACTGTACTGTAAACATTGAAGGAGGTAGCAGTGGGAAAATGCCTACCGCAGTGCTCCGTGAGTGCTCCTAAAAGTCAGCTGTTCACCCAAGCTGCTGCCACCCCCTGCCATGTCGGCAGAATGAGATGGCAGCCTTCTTCTCACAGTGTGGGTGTCAGTACCGAGAGTCATGTTGCGAGAGCCTGTTTGTTTCCTCCGGCTTCATACAGGCAGCAGGACAGACAGAGTGCACCCTCCTAGG
>SJYV01034062.1:265280-367036 GCA_006410875.1 Neotragus pygmaeus
GAAAAGACTCTGATGCTGGGAGGGATTGGGGGCAGGAGGAGAAGGGGACGACTGAGGATGAGATGGCTGGATGGCATCACGGACTCGATGGACGCAAGTCTGAGTGAACTCGGAGAGATGGTGATGAACAGGGAGGCCTGGCGTGCTGCAATTCATGGGGTCGCAAAGAGTCGGACACGACTGAGCAACTGAACTGAACTGATAATGAAAAGGACATCTTTTTGGGTGTTAGTTCTAGAAGTTTCTTGTAGGTCTTCATAGAACTGCTCAACTTCAGCTTCTTTAGCATTACTTGTTGGGGCATAGACTTGGATTACTATGATATTTGAATGGTTTGCCTTGGAAATGAACAGAGATCATTCCGTCACTTTTGAGATTGCATCCAAATACTGCATTTTGGACTCTTTTGTTGACTATGATGGCTACTCCATTTCTTCTAAGGAATTCTTGCCCACAGTAGTAGATATAATGGTCATCTGAGTTGAATTCACCCATTCCAGTACATTTTAGTTCACTGGTTCCTGAAATGTTGATGTTCACTCTTGCCATCTCATGTTTGACCGCTTCTAGTTTGCCTTGACTCCAATAAAGAATGAAGAGACAGAGCCAAAGCAAAAACCACACTGTGTTCTGGATGTGACTGGTGATGGAAGTAAAGTCTGATGCTGTAAAGATCAATATTGCATAGGAACCCTGGTGGCTCAGTGGTAAAGAATCCAGCTGCTAGTGCATAAGACACAGGTTCAGTCCCTGGCCCGAGAAGAGCGTACATGCCACACAGCAACTAAGCCTGTGTACCACAACTACTAATCCCCGTGCGCTAGAGCCTGGGAGCCACAGCTACTGACCCTGTGTGCTGCAACTACTGAAGTCTGCATGCCCTAAAGCCTGTGCCTTGCCCAAAGAGAAGCCATTGCGATGAGAAGTCCGCACACTGCAATGAACAGTGTAGTCCCAGCTCACCACAACCAAAGAAAAGCCTGCACAGCAATGAACACCCAGCGCAGCTATAAATAAATAAATAAATAAATAAAATTTAAAAGACTTATCTGGAGAAGTTACCTCCCTTTTACGAAAATTATTGCCAAGATGGTTCTATTTTTTGAAGCCTCTGCTCTGAGCCGCTATGGCTTTACCTGTTCGTTCACTCATATCTGCCTGAGTGGGAAACCTACTCAAGAAGCAGGGAGCGGCAGGGGTTCAGGGCAGCTGGCTTGAGACCAGAGAAGAGAAACTTTAAAGAAGATGAGATGTCCAACAATATTAAAAGCTGAAGACAGGTGAAGTGCTGAAAAGTGGAAAAATAGTCGGCTTTGGAAATTTCAGGTGGTTACTGGAGCAGATGTGAAAGAGAGGCAGAAGTATAATTCAGGTTGCAGTGTGGTTAGGAATGAGTGGGAAGTGAGGGAGTAAGTGAATCTGAGCAGATTCTTCTTTCTTTGGCAGTGAAGAGCAGGTGGGAAATTTAAGCATGTGGAAGAGTTGAGAAAAAGTGCGCTTGCCAGCTTGTGTGTGTGTGTGTGTGTGTGTGCAGGAAATGAGAAAGCTGAGCAGGTTATAAGTGAAATAGGAAGCAACACATTCAGCAAGAGGAAGGGTGGAAGAAGAAGAATTACCATTACTGAGCTACTCTGTTTCAGCTAGGACTTCATATTGTTTCACTGAATACACACAGCAATCTTGGGAGGAAAGTGAGGATCAGAGAAGGTAAATAATTTGTCCAAGATCAAACAGCTATTATTCTGGCAGATTAAACACACAGACCTATAAACTCTATGTGTGGAAGAGATGGAAAAGGAGAAAGAGTATTAGTAAAGAAAGGTCTTAGAGGCGGTGGTTGGAATTTAAACATGGGTTAATAAGACTGAGGGACATAGTTACACCAGAGGCAAAGAAAGATGGAATCAGAAAATCAGTAAAAGAGACTACAACTTAATTTCTTTTTATTTCCTCTATAAAAATAGTCTATGTAGCTGGCGTAGGTGTCCAGCTAGGTTTCTAGGAGACCATCTATGATTCCATTAGGCCTAGAGTGATAGAAACATATGTAAATATATGGGATTTTAGTTCCCTGACTAGGAATAGGATCTGAGCCCTTGGGAGTGAGAGCACAGTCCTAACCACTGGACCACCAGTGAATTCCAATATATCTTTTTTTTTTTAATCCCCTGTTTCTGTGTGGTTTTGATCATCCCCCAAATTATTTTGGATAGTACACTGTGCCCTTGTACTACTGTGCATTCAGACAGCTGCACTCAGACAGCTATTCCTTTTACCTGGAATTTCCCTCCTCATCTGAGTATGGAGCCAGACACTACTAGCAAACCAAGTGGAATAAATACTGACATCAGTGAGTCCCATTCAAGAATTTGATCTTATGATTTTTATCTGTTAGGTTGCTGCTATATTACATTGACTGGGCGTGTGAACTAAAAGAATTTTTAAATAAAGACTACTAAAAAATGAGCAACAAATTACAGCTGACCTTTGCATCATCTAGGCCATTGCCATTGAAATTTGTGACCTACTTTATCTTATATTCTGTTGCCATAGAGCTTAGGTTAAATGTGTAACTGAAGAAAATTGATTTCCAGTCCAAATCTTAATTTTTATTGTGCCCTGTAGTGCTGCAAGGATGATGCATGTGTGATAAGTCTCACATTTAGAAGATTCCAGGGGGAATTTTGAGAGTTAAAGTATTATGGCCTCTATCAGTGGATATTAAGATAATATATTTTCTGAAGATGTGTATCCTTTTCTTAAAAAAGCAAGGGGCTTTATAAATATCCTTAGGCACAAAAGAAACAGGATTTTCTGTCTTCTTCAGAAATAGTCTCCAATTTACAGAGGTCAATCAGTATTTCCTAAAAAGGAAAAACAATATTTATCTTGAAAAATATAAGCTTCAAACACAAGAATAAATTCTTGTCCTTCAAATTTTTTAATGCCTCATTTGGTTTCAAAATCAATTCTGAAGTAAAGTGCAAATTTAGAATTCTCAAGACTTTATCTTTATACATTAAAACAAACAAACAAACAAAAAACCAGCTGGCAAACATCTGTCAGTGGAAGAGTATGTGTTTGGTTAGGTAGGTGGAAGAAGGGGCCTGACCAAGTCTAAGGGTTAACATTCTCCAGCATTCTCTGCAAAAGGGCACGTTTGTTTCTGAATGGTAAAGCTTTTTTCATTGTATCTGTGATATTGTGATTTTAATGAGAAATATATATTTGGTCTTTGAGCATTGTCCCTGCACACAGTTCCGAAAATGCACGGGATTTCCTAAGTGTTGAGAATAATAAGGGTGCCTTTTGTTATGTTAATGAGATCACTTTTTGAGAAGCCCCTTGGTAACGTAAGGGTGGGGGCTGGTTGCCAGGGGAAGCAATCCTGCTTAGAGGCCTGGATCTGCCCCCTCCATCTCCAGGAAGGGAAAAGGAGCTGGCAGTTGAATCAATCACCAATCACCAATTAGCCAATCGACAATATATATGGGAGCCTCCTTAAAAACCCAAAAGGAGGGTTCGAAAAGCTTCCAGGTAGGTGAACCAGAATGCTCTCACATGCCGGGCCCCAAGTCCATGGGCATAGAAACTCCTGTTCTCAGGACTTAGACTTCTGTGTCTCTTCAGTTCATAGCCTTTAACGTCTTTTAAAAATCAATAATCTAGTGAGCAAGCTGTTTTCCAGAGGTCTGTGAGCTGCTCTAGCAAATTAATCAAATCCTGGGGTGGCGGGGGCGGGGTAGGAACCTCCAATTTATAGCCAGTTAGTGAGAAGCACATAGCTTAGTTGAAAAAAATCTGCCTGCAATGCAGGAGACCCTGGTTCCAGTCCTGGGTCGGAAAGATCTGCTGGAGAAGGGATAGGCAACCCACTCCAGTATTCTCGGGCTTCCCTTGTGGCTCAGCTGGTAAAGAATCCGCCTGCAATGAGGGTAGACCTGGGTTCAATCCCTGGGTTGGGAAGATCCCCTGGAGAAGGGAAAGGCCACCCACTCCCATATTCTGGCCTGGAGAATTCCATGGACTGTATGGTCCATGGGGTCGCAAAGAGTCAGACACGACGGAGCGACTTTCACTTTCAGTCAGAAGCATGGGTGATGACCTGGAGTTGCTATTAGTGTCTGAAGTGGGGGTGGTCTGGTGGGACCAAGCCCTTAACATACAGGATCTGACACTATTTCCTTGTATACAGTGTCAGAATTGAGTTAAATCTGAGGGATCTCAGGGAATTGTAATTGCTCAGTAGTGTGGAAAAAAACTGTAACATCTTGTTTTCTTTTTAAGTCGCTTTAGTTGAGTCCGACTCTTTGCCCATGACTCTTTACTCCATGGACTGTAGCCCACCAGGCTCCTCCACCCATGCAATTCTCCAGGCAAGAATACTGGAGTAGGTTGCCATGCCCTTCTCCAGGGTATCTTTCTGGCTCAGGGATGGAACCTGGGTCTCCCACATTTCAAGCAAATTCTTTACCATCCGAGCCACCAGGGAAGCCTTGGTATATGTTTAAGTCTCTATAAATCTGGGAGTTTATAGTGCATATTAAACCCCAAATGTGTTGTCTTTGACCTACATCAGATTGATTGTTGTTTCTGTCTAATCTGTCTCAGTTTGCATATCTTTTGGTAAAGTGAGTTTTCAGTTATATTGGTTCTGAAACAGGAGGGAAGGAGGGAAGGCATAGCATTTAAAAGAATGACATAGCTATTGTTGTTGTTTAGTCAATAAGTCATAACGGACTCTTTTTCGACCCCACGGAGTGGACATGACATAATCTGATTAAGACCAAACATTGGATTGGCCAATAAGTTCGTTCAGTTTTTTGTAAGGAAAAATCCCAAACAAACTTTTTGACCAACCCAGTAGGTCCAAGGTGGCAAATGAATCGACTTCCACTAGACCTTCAGCCTCAGTATATGCTTACTGTGGGCATCCCAGGTGGCACTAGTGGTAAAGAACCTGCCTGCCAATGCAGGAGATATAAGAGACATGGGTTCCATCCCTGGGTCAGGAAGATTTCCCTGGAGGAGTGCATGGCAACCCACTCCAGTATGCTCATTGTAATACATTCACATAAGCTAAGTGACATACCAAACAGCGTCATGACAGTTTTAAGGCTGACTATAAAAATCAAAAAGTGAGCACTGTAGGCTTCCCTGGTGGCTCAGTGGTAAGAAAACACCTGCCAATGCAGGAGACATGGGTTCATCCCTGGTCCAGGAAGATCCCACCTGCCACAGAGCAACTAGGCCTGTGCGCCACAACCACTGAGCCTGAGCTATAGAGCCCAGGAGCTGCAACGACTCAGCCTGTACACCACAACTACTAAAGCACCGTGCTCTGCAACAAGAGAAGCCACTGCAATGAGAAGTCCATGCACTAGAGAAAAGCCCGGAAGCATCTAAGACCCAGAACAACCAAAAAAAAAAAAAGCCCATTAAAAAAAAAGTGGGTAGTGGCCTAATTTTTGGAAATCCCACCCCTGGAATATTCCTTCCATTCATCAGCCTATGAAATTACCCACCCCTATAAAAATGGACAACTCCGTATTCTTGTCCCTCTAGCCTTCCCGGATGGCCCCATACTCTATCTGTTGAATGTATTTCTCTCTAAATAAATCCACTTCTTACCTATTACTTTGTCTCTCACTGAATTCCTTCTGTGATGAGACATCAATAACCTGAGCTTCAGTAAATCCTGAGACCAGGTGTGTGATCTCAGTTGAAAGACTGTGAGTTCAAGTCCCAATCTGTGTTACATGGTTTCAGTCTCTCCACTTCTTATGTCTTATACCTGGCACAATTCATTCATTGCAGTTAGAAAAAATTTCCTATTTCCTTCTACTCAACTCCCCAAATTTCTGACACCAAAAGTGTGGGTTTTTCCACACTAAGCTTGTCTCTGATTTTCAGTGGACACTGACTGGATGTCCTATAATTTAACTGAATTTTGATACCAACTGCTCAGATTTAGTGCAAACCTCATAGGTTAAGGCTTTAGTCCCACAAGACTGTCACCCCACCCTCCAGATGCCAATCTCAGGTCCTAGGTAGCTGCCTGTGCTTCTGACCAAATGAGTACAAATTGAGGGTTCTCACAATCCTCTTCTCAGATTTGATCATTTGTGAGAACATATCAGAGAACTCAGGAAAGTGCTTTACTTGATTACCGGTTTATGACAAAGTTTACAACCCAGGAGCAGCCAAATGGAAGAGATTCATGCGGGCAAAGTATGTGGGAAGTTGCATGAAGATACCTTGCCCTCTTTGGGCACCCTGCCCTCCCAGAACCAACCCAGAGGCTCTGTGAACACCATTGTTTAAGGGTTTTATGCAGGTTCATTAAACAGGCATGACTGATTCAATCATTGGCCACTGGAGATGAGATCAGTTTCCAGCCCCTCATCTTTTCTCTTACCTAGAGTAGTGGCAGGTGGAGTAGGGTGGGGTGGTGTTGAAAGTTCCAACCCTCAAGTGGTTAGTTCCTCTGGCAACCATTTTCCCAAAGCCAGCTCATTAGCACAAACTCAGATAGGATGAAAGGGGCAGGGCTTATTAAGAAAAACCAGAGATGCTTTTCTCATCCCTATTACAAAGATAGTGCCAAGGATTTTAGGAGCTAAATTTCTTATTATGTCACAGGTTACTTCCTGACATTTGATTTTGTTACTTTTGCCTTAAACAATTTGGGGTCGGGGTGGGGAGTGATAGATACATAAACTGATAAATTACATTGAGCAAAATTATTCATTTATATTTTCACTTGCTTATCAAATCTGTTTTTATTGGTTTACTGTACTTCACATCTGTTTTGTTTTCATTTTTTTGGAGTTTTATGGCTTTATAGCAGGTGATAGTGTCTCTTTCAGGCTATCAGAGTGAAATGAGAAAGCCTTGAGGCCCTTTAGGCATTTTTCTTAACACCTCCTCTTTAATTTATGGGTGCTGGTGAGTTATGGTTTGTGCTTTCTACCTCTTCTCAGTCTGTGCTCTTTCTGTACACCTCTGTTAATTGTGCATCTTTCTGGGATTTTAGGTTCAAACTCACTAAGACAAAATCCACTATGGAGAGCCCAGGTTTGCTCACTGAGGTTTCTCTATGGATAAGATACAGGACCCTATCTGTCCAAGGATGTGCTGGCCAGAGCTGCTGTTGTGACATGACTCTGGAGGATAACTGACAGAAAAGAAACTATCCTTGGCTACTTGTTCAAAATAGGACTTTTGGGGATGAGAACTTAGTAGCTGAGATGCCATTGGTACAGAGGATCAGTCATCAGTTCAGTTGCTCAGTCATGTCCAACTCTTTGCAACCCCATGGACTGCAGCACACCAGGCCTCCCTGTCCATCACCAACTCCTGGAGTTCACTCAAACTCATGTCCATTGAATCGGTGATGCCATCTAACTATCTCATCCTCTATCATCCTCTTCTCCTCCTGCCCTCAATCTTTCCTAGCATCAGGGTCTTTTCCAATGAGTCAATTCTTCGCATCAGCTGGCCAAAGTATTGCAGATTCAGTTTCAGCATCAGTCCTTCCAAGGAATATTCAGGATTGATTTCCTTCAGAATGGAATGGTTGGATCTCCTTGCTGTCCAAGGGACTCTCAAGAGTCTTCTCCAACACCACAGTTCAAAAGCGTCAATTCTTTGGCACTCAGCTTTCCTTATCGTCCAACTCTCACATCCATACATGACTACTGGAAAAACCAAAGCTTTGACTAGATGGACCTTTGTTGGCAAAGTAATGTCTCTGGTTTTTAATATGCTGTTTAGGTTGGTCATAGCTTTTCTTCCAAAGAGCGAGTGTCTTTTAATTTCATTGCTGCAGTCACAATCTGCAGTGATTTTGGAGCGCAAAAATATAAAGTCTGTCACTGTTTCCACTGTTTCCCCATCTATTTGCCATGAAGTAATGGAACTGGATGCCATGATCTTAGTTTTTTAAATGTTGAATTTTCAGCCAACTTTTTCACTCTCCTCTTTTTCTGGTACAGAGGATGCCAGAACTCAACTGTAGTTAAGAGCATGTATCCTGGAATCATATTGCCTGTGGTTCATAGTTTGATTCTACCACTTTACTTATTGCTAATAACATACATCTCATAGTGTTGCTGTAAGGATTAAATGATGTATGTGAAGGGTCTAGAATAGAGCCGGAAAGACTCAATACATTTTGGTTATTATAATTATCATGACTGCTATTCGGATACTTCCAAAGGTCTAGCCTAGTGCCTTTCACATGGTAGCTTTTTAATAAATATTTGCTGTATGATTCATGAAGCAACGAATTAGTCGCACAGCAGTGCCTGAAATATGTAGTTTGGCTGAGTAAATTGTACTTCAGGTAGGACTTTAAAATATTGTATTTAGAGATTAATATAAATACCTCATCTTTTCTTTCAAAAATTATTTCTGTAATGAGATTTGCATGTCAAACGGGCTTTTTAACAGAAAGTTACCCCACCCCATAGCCCCTAAAGTAGTATTAGATGATCCATTTGTTAACCTTCATGAGATCCCTGTGTAAAGCTAGCAGTGGTTTTCTTTATTGGCTAAGCAACTTGCAGTGCCTGCCACAGAAAGATATATTAATTTTTAACTTGCCAAATTTCTTCCATAAAGCCAATAGCAGTGGATGAAACTTGTTATCCATATCCCTGCCAGCAATAAATATTACTGCTTTAATTTTTTTTCTTTTTTTTCATCCTGTTAATGTGAAGTGATATAATGGAAATTTTAAACTTGAAATTCACAGATTAGAAACAGGCTGGTAGGGAATCAAGTCCATCAGTCTGGCTCCTTCATAGAGCTGAGTGTTATTGAAACAGGCGAAATACACTGCAGATCTTTGTTTGGACAGAATCTACTATCCACCTTTTGTTTTTTTAGCAGATGGTTAGCACTGCTTGTCCAACGTGCCATGACCATATATGTCATCTATAGATGATCCTTAGAACTTGCTGTTTTTCCAAAGGTACTAGGAAGTATTCAGTATAAAAAGAGACTGCTTCAGTACTTCAAGTGTGGTATTACATCTTCATAATTATCAACGAAAAAACCTTCTGTCATTAGCATCATTGTTTATCACAGTTCTTTAACTTACCCCTACAATTTCAAATTGCTACTATTTTAGATTCCCTTCATCTTCTTTTTGTTTTTTAATTATTATTTATTTATGATTGTGCTGGGTCTTCATTGCTGGGTGTGGCTTTCTCTAGTTGGAGGGCGGTGGCTTCTCATTGCGGTGACTTCTCTTGCTGTAGAGCACCAGCTCTAGGGTGTGTGCCCTCAGTAATTGCAGCTTGTAGGCTCCAGAAGTGGGCTTATTAGTTGTGGCACATGGGCTCAGTTGTCCCGAGGCATGGGGGATCGTCGCAGACCAGGGATGCAACTGGTGTTCCTTGCATTGCAAAGTTGAATTCTTAACCACTGGACCATCAGGGAGGCCCCTTTCTTCTGTTTAAATTTATTACCTTTAGTTTTTCTTCTTGGTTTACAAAATGCATTGATTTTTATCTACTTGCCATTTTAAGCTTTTATCTTTTTTGTTTAAATATTTTCGTTAGGTGTAATTCTTTTTAACCTCATCATTATTGTTTCTTACTTTCTTCCTCTTCTGGTTTTCACTAGCTTGTTGATTTTTGTCCCTTTTGATCTTATAAGTTTTCTGATTTTATCTGTTATCTTCTTTTTATATCCTTGGTTTATAAATAGCAAGTAAGAAATCTAGTTAAAGAGACAGATCCAAAAGTTATGCTGATGATTTGATCACAGATAGAGAGGGAAAGGAAGGAATCAGTGTTGCAACCTAGCAGTTTAGCAAATGGGTGAGAAAGGATGTGATTTACTAAGGTAGGAAAAACAGAGAAGAATATTTCGGAAGCAAAAATATAGAAGTTTCTTTACTATCACTATTGACTGATTTGATCTCCTTGCTGTCCAACATCACAGTTCAAAAGCATCCATTCTTCAGTGCTCAGTTTTCTACTGGAAAAATCATGGTTTTGATTAGCCGGATCTCTGTCGATTAAGTAATGTCTCTGCTTTTCAATATGCTATCTAGGTTGGTCATAGCTTTTCTTCAAAGGAGCAAGTGTCTTTTAATTTCATGGCTGCAGTCACCATCTGCAGTGATTTTGGAGCCCAAGAAAATAAAGCCTGTTACTGTTTCCATTGTTTCCCCATATTTGCCATGAACTGATGCTTTTGAACTGTGGTGTTGAAGAAGACTCTTGAGAGCCCCTCGGACTGTAAGGAGATCCAACCAGTTCATCCTAAAGGATATCAATCCTGAATATTCAGTGGAAGGACTGATGCTGAAGCTGAAACTCCAATACTTTGGCCACCTGATGCAAAGAACTGACTCATTGGAAAAGATCCTGATGCTGGGAAAGATGGAAATTGGGAGGAGAGGGGGACAACAGAGGATGAGATGTTTGGATGGCATCACCAACTCAATGGACATGAGTTTGACTAAATTCCAGGTTGGTAATGGACAGGGAGGCCTGGCATGTTGCAGTCCATGGAGTCCCAAGGAGTTGGATTTGACTGAGTAACTGAACTGAACTGAACTGAACTTACGGGACTGGATGCCATGATCTTCGTTTTTTGAATGTTGAGTTTTAAGCCAGCTTTTTCACTCTCCTCTTTCACTTTCATCAGGTGGCTCTTTAGTTCCTCTTTGTTTCTGCCATAAGGGTGGGGTCATCTGCAAATCTGAGGTTATTAATATTTCTCCTGACAATCTTGACNTGAAGCTGAAACTCCAATACTTTGGCCACCTGAATAGAAGAGCAGACTCACTGGAAAAGACCCTGATGCTGGGAAAGATTGAAGGCGGGAGTAGAAGGGGATGACAGAGGATGAGATGGTTGGATGGCATCACTGACTCAATGAACATGAGTTTGAGTAAGCTCCAGGAGTTGGTGATGGACAGTGAAGCCTGGCGTACTGCAGTCTGTGGGGTCACAAAGAGTCGTACATGATAAATGATGGAACTGAACCGAACACTGTCAAAGGCTTTAGTAGAGTCAACAAAGTAGTTGATGTTTTTCTGAAATTTTCTTGCTTTTTCTATGAGCCAACGGATGTTGGCAATTTGATCTCTGGTTCCTCTGCCTTTTCTAAATCCCACTTGAATATCTGGAAGTTCTCCGTTCAGGTACTGTTTAAACCTAGCTTGGAGAATTTTGAGCATTACTTTGCTAGCATGTGAAATAAGCGCAATCGTGCAGTAGTTTGAACATTCTTTGGCATTGTCTTTTCTTTGGGATTGGAGTGAAAACTGACCTTTTCCAATTATATGGCCACAGCGGAGTTTTTCAAATTTCCTGGCATTTCCAGTGCGGCACTTTATTTAAATACAGCATCATCTTTTAGGCTTTGAAATAGCTCAGCTGGACTTCCATCACCTCCACTAGCTTTGTTGGTGGTGATGCTTCCTAAGGCCCACTTGACTTCACACTCCAGCATGTCTGGCTCTAGGTGAGTGATCACACTATCGTGGTTATCTGGGTCATTAAGAGCTCTTTTGTTTAGTTCTGTGTATTCTTGTCATCTCTTAATAGCTTCTGCTTCTGGGTACCCACAGAGCCAGTTAAACCATACGTTCCATGAATGAATGACCATAAGACGAAGAGCTTCATGTTTTGGAATTTCCAGGGCTTGGAAAGCAGGAGTCTATCAGCATCTTTGAAATAGAATGTTAATAACGTTTTGTTAATAGCGCCCATTAAACTACAAGTCCCGGCTTTCTCCTAGAAAGTGACGAATCACGTGGCCGGCTAGGAATCCGGAAGTCTGGCCCGCTTGTCTAATCATGCCGGAGAAACCTACAAAGTGGCGCCAGACTGGCCAATCCTGCGGATGTTTGTTCCAAGCCCAGGCCGGGTCCCGCCTCCTCGCGCTGCGCTGACTGGTCGTTAGCGGATACGGTGGCTGTAGAGGCGGTGACAGTGGCTTCTTCCCCGCTCTGCGCCCGGTTCCGCGCCTGTCCCGCGGCCCCGACTCCACCATGGCACCCAGAGGCAGCCCCAAGCAGCAGTCCGAGGAGGACCTGCTCCTGCAGGATTTCAGCCGCAACCTCTCGGCCAAGTCCTCGGCGCTTTTCTTCGGGAACGCCTTCATCGTGTCCGCCATCCCCATATGTGAGCGCTTGGAGCGAGACGGGCTGGGCTGGGCTGGGCTGCGCTGGGCTGGGCTGCGCTGGGCGGGGACGTGGCAAGGCCGTGCAGAGGGTGAGGCGTGCGCCGGAGCCCGCGCTGTTCCCCCAGCTCCCCCTGGACTCGGGGGCTGCACGCAGCCTCTGTGGGCCTCCGTGATCTGTCCGGGGTCGTGGTGGGTGGCATCCCAGGAAAGTCATTATAAAAAGTAGGCTAGCTCATTCCCGGGCCTCAGGTCTGCGGATTGTGAGTTACTGGTTCTAGGGTGGCGGCCTCAAATCTGTATTTCAACCAACACCCGGGTTAAGATCTTGTGATGCGAACAGGCGTATCGCCTTTCTCCCCCCACCCCTCTCGCCCCGTATAACGATCGTTTGCGGTTACGGCATCTTAAACTTTTTACTTACTTGGGAGAAACTCATGAATTAGGTTAGAGACATTAACACTCGAACCGAATTGTAAATGTAGCTTTAGAACCGGTTCACACAGAACATTATTTTCCGAAAGAAGTTGAACCAGTGCCAAGCCCCCAAGCTCTACTGTGTTTAAACTTTTTAATAATTCTGTTAGGGCAATTCTAGAATTCTTACTTGAATGGAAAAACTTTACAGCCTTGGCCAAGGTTTTTAGAGTTTAGGGATTTCAAATGTCAATTTCCTCTCTCCTACATTTTTGCACTGTTGTTGGGCAAATCCAGATATATTTTCTCTCCCGACTTTATAAGACCTAGCGTGCAATTAACATGGTTCACTGACCGCACTGTGCATTGCCTTGATTTCAGAGAACAGCCACGTCAGCGTGTGAACTCTGGTTTGGGACTACACGTGGAGTCTCGGAAGGACTTGTAGTTATTGTGATAGTACCCTGAAGAATGAAATTTGAAGTCTGAATCGTGATTTTGTTGAGCCAGAGTTCCATTCTAGAAGCAGCAGAAATCTCATCATGGACTAGTTATAGGAAGGTTATGGTTTTCAAGTATTCTGAACTAGAAACACTTGAGACTTAACTTTTTCCTGGATATCACACTTACGAAGTTCTTCTTACACTGTATTGAATTCCCTAATCCGGGCTGTATTTTACCAGGAGGTTTAGCTATAATTATTAAGAACTCAGCAGGTTTTTGTAACTGGGTGGTAATGTTTTGTTTCTTTTTGTATCCCCCCACCCCCTTTTATCTTAATTCAGGGTTATATTGGCGAATATGGCATATGGATCTTATTCAGTCTGCTGTTCTGTATAGTGTGATGACCCTAGTAAGCACTTACTTGGTAGCCTTTGCTTACAAAAACGTGAAATTTGTTCTCAAGCACAAGTAAGTATATTTCTCAAGTGAAAGTAAATATTGTTGCATTTTTATATAGTAGGGTGACTTCTGAAAGACCATTTGTGTGGGTGTGTTTTGGTAAGCATTTGAGATATATTTTTATGTATATTTGGGGGGAGATAATGTGTATGTATATTTGGATAAATTTGAGATACATGTGTATGTATATACACATATATGTTTACATTCGGGGGGAGATAGATGTGTATGTATGTTTGGACTAATTGGAAATATATGTGTATGTATATTTGGGAGGTATGTATATCTGATTGCAAAATATGTAATCATAAATAATGGTATGAAGGAATAGCGACTAACTGAAAAGCAGAGACAGTCTGCTAACACTGCTGTGGAAGTGGGTGTTGAGGTTGGAATTAGAACACTCAAGTACTAGCCTTAATCATGGGGCTCAGAAAAGCAAACCCACCAAGTAAATTAACACTGTAAAAGTCAAATGGAATTCTGGAAAGAATTGTTCTGGACTCTCCATGTAGAATTTTCGGATGTGAAAGAAGTGGTCTTTTTTTCTTTTACTCAACCTTGACATTTTTAATGCTAATTAGGCTACCATATTTCCTCTCTTTCTTCCTTCATTGTGTCATGTCACTCTCCTAATAACTCTTCATGACATTCTCTTTTCTAAAAGTATTAAAACCAGATTCTTCCAGACCCTTGGAATGTGAATCTTCTGCTTCCTACCAATCAGGCCTCATCTTTTAGCATTGGGGCTTAGGGCTTCCAACTCAGCCTTTAAACATGACTCCTTCCCTCCCTCATTTAGAAACATCTCCCTTTCTTTCCATTCTTTCATGTCTGTTATTTTAAGCCTTAGGAGTCCTTTCCAGAGAAATCCTAACTGTCTTTATTGTTCCTGTGTCAAGCTTTCTGGTGATGAGGAGCAGAAACACCTTGAGGAGATCTCAGTTACCAGGGATTATTGTAAGCCTCCCACTGTCGTCCTGGATCCTTAGGAGTCTAGGTTGTGCCTGACAGTTGCTGGAACAGCTAAATCCAGGTCATCTCTGTTGTCTTCCTGCTTGGCAGCCCTTCTTCACCAGCTGCCATTTCAGAATTCAGCCCATCTCGGCCTCTGCTTTCCTGGGCTGACCTTCTCATGAGGCATGGCTGTCTGGATAGTGAAGTCCTCAGAGTGGGTGTTTTGCATGACCCATCCTTTGTGATTCCCTTGGACCTCGGTCTCTTTGGGACCTAGTGTTTTTCACTTGTTCTACATATAATGTTTCATTCAACATTTTTTGGAGTCAAAAATCATGCTCTTTCCCCTCAGTTTTACTTCCTGCTTCTTGAGGACAGCTTCCATGTCCTTTGTTTATTTCTCTTTTGCTAGTTAATGATAACATTCTGTTTAGTTCAGTGAAATTTCAGTGATCTCTGCCTGTAATGTGGAAGACTTGGGTTCAGTCCCTTGGTAGGGCTTCCCTGGAGAAGGGAATGCCTACCTCCTCCAGTGTTCTTAAATGGAGAATTTCACGGACAGAGGAGCCTGGTGAGCTACAGTGCATGGGGTTGCAACGAGTTGGACAAAACTGAATGACTAACATTTACTAACTTAATGGGATCTCTGAGTGGAATTATTTTTTAGTCATCATAGTTTTGGTTTAATATTAAATATTGCTACTGACATAAAAACTCCTACAGATTGGTGAGATTGTCAAGGCTTCAAGAGCCAGCAAGATGCTGAGTGTGGGTAGATGCTGGTGATAGAGGGAATGGCTCCAGAGTCTATAGTCTGTATTCCAGTTCCCGCTCTGATTCTCTTAAGTGCAGACCCTTGGGCCTGCATTTTATCTTTTGAGACTTCAGATTTCTGGGCTGTAAAATGGGAATACTAATGGTACCTCTTGGGATGGTCAGGATTAAATATGGTACGTGCAACAAAATGTAGGCCATGGTGTTTGGCACGTAATAAATGTTTGTGTGCAGTGTCGGAGAGGTTGGAGGTGAGAGAGCCCATAGGAATTTCTTTTAACATGGTATGATTTTTAAGATGTTTATGAAGGCTTTTTTTTTAAAAATCTCAGTTGGCTGGGTGCTGGGCCCCTGGATTTGCCTCTGTCTTGTTTTAGAGCATTCAGCGCTGAGTGAGATTTGTTGGCTGAGAGCATTGAGATGGAGGGTAGGGCTGAGTTGTAATAAACCTACTGTGTAGTTGTTAATGTCTTCTTAGGCAAGTATAGAATTTTAGACATAGAAGAGAAATTAGTTACCTTGGTAAGTTTCTTCAGGACAGATGATTGACTGTTTGTCTGAGAGATGCCTAGAGCCAGCTCTTTTGAAAGTAGTTTATTCTTAACGTCCTAGCATCCTGACAGTTGAGGTGCGTGCATGCGTGTTTTCCCCCCTCTGCTCAGCTAAGGTTTTTGCTGTAAACTGTGTCCATTTCTTATCGGTTGGTCTTTCTTAGAAAAAAGCAGTCTTATGTGAAGTTCAAGAAACATTTAATGAGTGCCTTGGATTTGCTGGAGATTAAGAGATGAGAGTCTCTGCCTGCAGAACGGAATTTTACGTAATACAATGAGTCAGTCGTGATATAATGTTATATTTAGTGTTTTAAAGTAGCTCTGAAAAACCTGCTCCCTTAGCTGCTATTTTCTTTGCATTTCAGAACCTGTTTCCTTTTACCTATTTTCTAACTGGTTTTCTCCCTCCAATGATCAATCTGTGGAAAAATACATTAGTCAAAGTTGACTAAAGATTTTGTTTTTAACAGTGTCACTTCTAACTCGATTATTGAGTGAGAGATAGATAAAACCAACCCAAATTTGGGGCTTCTCAGGAGGTTCAATGGTAAAGAATCCACTTGCCAATGCAGGAGATGCAAGAAACGTAGATTCGCTCCCTGGGTCAGGAAGATCCTCTGGCTTAATTTGTAGTCCAGAAGCCCATGTTATTGAAGGTTGAAAGCTATTGCTGTTCATGATCTTGGGCTTTTCAGGAATCCATCCTGATTTTTCCAGTTTTCCTTGGTCCACGGACCAGAACTTAATGTAGTATGGTTATGAGGGATTGGAACATAGATTAAACAGATGTCTGTCTCTATGGTCTACGTCTGTGGCTTGTTTAATACATCTCAGTATTGTGTTGAAAGTTTCTTAGTGAGACTTTATAGGTAATTGCTATATTTTGCTTGTGATCTATATTTACGGGTAGTCAGTTTGTCCTATATTATGAAAAGTAAATAATCAAATTTAAATGTCTAATCTTTGGGGAGGCTTTTGTATTTCATCACAGGTTAAATTTTATCTTCTCTTTCACTAGCAACCCCATCTGATAAAATTCATCTCATAGTTTTTTTTTTTTTAAGGATTATGTCTTTTTTTTCCCTTTATCTGACTCATCACTAAATATTCTTATCTGATTTCTCAAATGACACTTTCAGCATTATCTCTTGGTGCAACTCTCAGACCAGTAGTTTATTTAACAAACTGCTATGATCAGTCCTTCACCAGGTGGTAATATTTCCTTTTAGTGATATTCCCCTTTTGAATAGAGTTAAAAGCTTTACTTTAAGATTTCAGATTTCTCTAAGCTTAATTTTCTCTCCTGTTATATATTGTAATTGAAATCATGTGTCATTAACTAGTGCCTTAACAAATTTATTTGTGGAACAGTTAATTTATGAGTTAAAGTGGAGCTATAATGATTCATAACTAAATTGTGCTAATAGCATTTGACTTTTATTTCCATATTGAATACCTAACTTTGGAAGATTCTCCCTTTTAAGCAGAATTCAGAACACATCACTAATAAACCACATCTTGGAAGTCTCTTGAACTCCCTCTCTTTTGGCTAGTATAGTGTAATAAGCTTGGAACTTTCTGTCCAGCTTGTTTTCTTGAAATGTAAAGTATGATAGAGTTGCCAGTACAAGCTCGGAGTACAGAGTGTTTCTGAGAGAGAGCAGTGTTCTCTCCTGGAGCATGTGGAGACTCTTTTTCTTTTCCTTTCAGAGTAGCACAGAAGAGAGAAGATGCTGTCTCCAAAGAAGTGACTCGGAAACTCTCTGAAGCTGATAATAGAAAGATGTCTCGGAAGGAAAAGGATGAAAGGTTTGACTCCCTATTTAAAGTGTTTGTGGTAACCAGAAAGGCGGGTATTTGTAGAAAATTAAAGTTTTTTTGGTTTCTGCTTAAAGAACATGGGTATCAGAATTGTCTGAGAGAAACGCTGGTGGTGTACAAGTTGTGGTAATGAGGATAATTGACTTTTTGAGTGTTTGTTACCACCAGATACTTTCTTCCAGAGAGCCCCACGAGGCAGGTACTGTTGTTTTCTCCACTTTACGCCTGAGGAATCTGAGGTACAGAAAGCTAGGCTATGTTGCTCCAAGGTCATAGGTTAGTGTTTGGTAAGGCCAGAGGAAGAACACAGGCAGTCTGGCATGAGCTTGTACTCCACGGCTCTGCCAGATTTAGGAGCGTGCAGAGCTGTGTGCAGTGCTTGGCTCTGCTGCTCATTAGCTGTGTGACTTTTGCTGCTGCTAAGTCGCTTCAGTCGTGTCCGACTCTGTGCGACCCCATAGATGGCAGCCCATGAGGCTCCTCCGTCCCTGGGATTCTCTAGGCAAGAACACTGGAGTGGGTTGCCATTTCCTTCTCCAGTACATGAAAGTGAAAAGTGAAAGAGAAGTCGCTCAGTCGTGTCCGACTCTTAGCGACCCCATGGACTGCGGCCCACCAGGCTCCTCCATCCATGGGACTTTCCAGGCAAGAGTGCTGGAGTGGGGTGCCATTTAGGTATCACTTAACCCTTGTGTCTGAAGGCTTTACTTTGTGTTCCGTGTAAGCATTTTTAGGTGGTGGTATTTCTGCTCCTGAACTTCGCTGGGCACATCTGGTTGTTGGTCATCTGCATTGTTTGGGAAAAAGAAAAGAATTAGGTTTGTCTCCTGTTGCCCAATTCTTTGCCATATTGATTAACGCCATCCCCAGTTTTTCCTGCTGGCTGCTGTTAGAAGTCTAACGAACAGTCTAACGTCTGAATACAAGTCTCTGAACGATTGAATAAACTTGTGCTTAAGAGTTGCCAGATGATTTAACAAAGTCATAAGTTGAGCCTGTTTTCATGGATCTTAAGTTTTAGTATCCATAAGGTGCTTTGTGAAATGGAATTTTTATCCCACTTTGCTCCAGAAAGACTTTGTGGGGACTTACAATATTAAATTGCATATAAAACAAAGCAGTACAATTTTAAAAGATCAGAAACCGATGAAAAATAAGAAGAGGTGGATAAATGAGGACCTCAGGGTTAGTTACAGCAGTTGGGCACAGAACTTAGCTCTGAGCTTCCAAGTGTCAGAGGGCATGTCTGAGGTCATCCAGCTTTCATTGTCGGATGAGAAGCAGCAGGCATGTCCTTCTGAAGAGAAACTTTCCTGGCACTGAATCTTGGACAGACTTTATCAAATGGATCCTTACGTAAGGGACACAGAGTAACTTAATGAACAGTGTCTTCTACAGTGGTTTTGGACAGGCACCAAAACACTATTGAAGTGATTATGTCCTGCGAATCCTTCATAAAACTGAAGGAACACTATTAAAGTCCTCAGAGCAAAGGCCTGTGTTTTAGGGAGCAGGCTTAAGGACTTCTGGCTCTGTGTAACTTTTTGATCACAAATTTTTGCATAGGGATAGATACTAGAGAATCTAGACCACTTTTTTAAAACCTTTTTATTGAATTACAATATTTATTAGAACAGTGGTTCCTAAATTGGAGTGCGCTTCATCATTACCCAAATTTCAAAATGCTTTTTATAAGCTTTTACAATCTTAGAGGTTTTAGATGACTATTATATCAGAGATGGCAAATGGGTCTCTTCTGCCCACCGCAGACTTCGTAATTTGGTCTGGTACTTGCTCTTCGTCCTGGGATGTGTCTCAGAATCTTTCACAGCATGGAATAAAGGTAGTCTTCACCAGCAGATCATTTGGAATTGGAAATGAAGCCTCTTTGCCATTGGCTGGGTCAGATATTTCAGATTAGGGTGAAGTGGAGGTTTATTGATATTTAAAATTCAGAGCATCAGAAAATTATAAAGGTCTGTTCTTGTCATCAGTAGGAATTTATGCTGTTTGTAATTGTGGCCTCTTACAAAGGCCACACTGGATACAGTTGTACCAAGGTCTGTAGTGATTATTGATGCAGTATCTGGATCCATGACTCCCTTTAAGATCTAGTGTTTTTTTCTCTCCAAAGACTAGTTGTTTCCAAGAGATTTAAGAGGCTTATTGGCATGTTTCTATCCAGATGAGTATCTCTCGAAGCTCCATCTACAGTCATTTGGAATATTGATTATGTGCCACTTTGAACTTCTTTTCCATCTATGCAGAGATGGAAACTAGCAGAGGAGGATCAGATTCATTAATGCTTGTCCCAGAATATGAATGTTATTTCTCCTTGACTTACTGATGGTCCATTGTTAGTATTATCAGATTGTAAGACTTGCTGAGTATGGTCTCAACTTCTCTCCTGTTTTAGGAAGTACTCCTTGGACAAAGGACTACTTGAGAAGTGCTCTCTCAAACTAGGTTTCCTACCAGTGAGGCCCTGGCAGAACCTCTGCTGATGAGTAGGGTCGGGAGTCCTAACCTTCTTCAAAATAAACCAGGATATGGCTTGGCTAGAAAAAGTTCTGAGAGCTGCCAGACAGTCCTGATTGGGTGTACCCCATATAACTCATGGCTTTTGGGAGCTGGGACAAGCCAGAAGATTGAACCACTCTTTCATGAAAAATATCTCGAAGTTCTGATTTGGGGTTTGGCAGAGAGTTTGGGAGAAGCACTGTAGTAGAGATGGGATAATTTAATTGCCAACAGTAAAGTCATGCCTGTAGCCTATTTAAGGAGCCTGTCTTCACTGGGTCTTGTGCCAAAGTCTTAAAAACAGTGTTTTATAGCATTAAACCATGTAGAGACTATGGACATTTCTGGACTGGGCTGGTGTTTCCTTTGATCATTGATAGAATGGAAAATAGTATTAATTCCAAATCATGTATTTTTTAAATTTACATTTAAACTTCTCTGAAATAGGAAGCTGCTTTATAGTTGATAGCTGCATTTAATATAAGGTCCTTCACATCTCCCAAACTTTACAGTAGACTAAGATTTATTAAGTTGATGGTATCCACAAAATCAAGGAAACATGGCATATATATTAGAAACCACGAATTTCTTCTAGTGAAGACAAGGTGCTAATACCTTTACATTTAGCTCCTTTACGCCAGGCTTGTTGACTTTACATTACAACAGTTGATGAATAAAACAATGACATTAGCCTTTGTGCTAGCCTTAGAATTAGTTGGGGGTACCATCTGACCCCAGAGTAATGTGTTTTTCTGGAGGAGAAAGCATCAGTGGCAGTGACTTTGAGCCTTTTAGATGACCCACAGTAAAAATATTTTACTATTTGACCAAATACTTTTACATACACACACGTAAATGTTCCATAGAACAAAGTTACTGCCCTATTGTATGTGATGCACTTGATACTTTTCTGGTTTTTTTCCTATTTTTTTTTTAACGTGTTGGTCACAACTCACTTAGTAATTTTTCCTGAACAGTGGATCCACTCCGTTGATTTCGCATCCCATTACTAGGTTAGAACCTACCTACTCGTTTAAAAATTACTTTACAAAGTTAATTAGCAGAAAAAAGGCCCCCTTATTCACAGGCACCCTGGAACTTTCTATTGCCCCCGTGAAATGGTAAAAGAAAAGTGGGTTAAATAAAAAGTAAGTGGGTTTCACGGGAGTAAAAATTCTTAATGATCAAGCAGATTATTAGTTCGAATTAAATAAAGACGGCTAAAGAGAGTCACAGACAAGTCTGTTTTTGTGATGTGACAGCTGGTTTTGTCCATGGGCTTGTCTTAAGGCGTAACATTGAAGGGTGAAATCTGTAGACTGTAGAGAGTTTCAAGCTTGCAAACGGGCGAGAAAGCCCTTTCAGGCTGCTAATCAATAGTTTGATTTTGGTGAGTATCTAGAGAAAGATGCCTATTTTGGTTGCTGATAAAACCAAGCTAGTTGTGATTAATCAGTTCCTTCCTCCAAAGCTTAAACTGCTGGGAAAAAAGGTAATATACCCAGCTACCTGAGCATCGATAACTGTTAGTTCCCTGACCAGGGACTGAACCCAGGCCCTGGCATTGAAAGCACTGAATCCTGACTACTAGACCACCGGGGAATTTCTGAGCATCGATAAAATGAAATATCTTTTTTAGTAGAATAAAGGGGACAATGCTGACTGAATTTAATATTAACACATTCTGCCCAGAACACTTAAAGAAGAACTTATCTTACAATGAGCTAGAACCATGTGGTATTTAACATTTTTAGTGCCTACTGAAAAGCTAAATGACTTGTTTCTGTGTCCACAGAATCTTGTGGAAGAAGAATGAAGTTGCTGATTATGAAGCCACAACATTTTCCATCTTCTATAATAACACCCTATTTCTGGTCTTGGTCATTGTTGCTTCCTTCTTTATACTGAAGAACTTCAACCCCACAGTGTATCCTTTTAGAGGTTGCTTATCCTTTTTAGAAGTCTAGAACAGTTCATTTTGGTTTTTATTTGTCTGAGTGGTTTTTGGTAACAAAAACTGCAAAGGGAGTCAGTCCCGTAATAAGCACTGTGACCTTAGGCATGTTTCTGGATGTTTAAAATAAGGGCTTTTGGTTTGATTTGAAGTTCTTTTAATTTTATGATCAAGACTTCATGGTAAATAATAAGTATTGTAAAGCAGTCTTACATATATGATGATGTGTACCTGCCTGGTTTAAAAAAAACAAACATGCTAAGGAGGCAAAGCAAACTTGCCTTCTCTGACAGCTTCTGGCATAAGCCCTGTATCTGCTGGCACTTTGGGGCTTTGGGGTTGGATGGATAGCCAGTGGAGTTAAATTGGCACATTTTATAACAGCTTAATAGTGTTTCAAGTTGCTCTTAAATTGAGCTTTGGGCAAGAATCAGTCTTCTCTCGTTAAGGTAATTTATTAAAAGTGTTATCCAGGAATGTGCAGCCAAATTTTCAACAGTAGGAGATTATGATGTAGTGAAATAGCAGATACTCTCCATCTTTTTATCTTCTGGGAATACTGGAGTGATTTGCCCCAAACACTCTAGTCCTGAGACTGAGAGTAGCTGCAAACTTTGTGAACCTCCTTGCTTTCACAGGCCAGCTGTGGCCAAAACACTGATGGACAAGGAACACTTATTTTTCCTTTGCTGTTGATGCGGGGGTTGCCTCTTCTTGCTCCCTGTGTTCTCTGATCAGCTCTTTTCCTGAAGGTTAAATGGAATTCAGATGTTTTCTTTGTGATCATGTGTTCTAGGTTTGTCTCAAGTGTTTTCTATTGGAACGAATTTCCTGTGAATGTTCATTCTTTGTAGTCTCCTCTCTGGTAAATTGTATTTGCAGACAATGGGGCTGCACATTATTGTCGTTACACTGCGTGTCAGGAGGAAAACAGTACATTCCAAGGAGGTGGGTTCTTTTTGTTTTGTTGAAAACCAATTTGGGGTTGATTTTTCCTTAACATTGAATTCTTACAGGAACTACATTTTGTCCATAAGTGCTTCCTCAGGCCTCATCGCCCTCCTGTCTACTGGCTCCAAGTAGACTGCGTCAGCTTTGCCAGCCCCTCCTCCCCACCGCCCCGACTTTGTATCTATGGGTGGCCTGTGATGTGGAAAAATAGCAGGGTGGTCAGGGTGGAAGACACACAAGCTGTTTTTATAAGTCTGGAGTTTGAGGGTTTAAAAAACCCAACAAAATGTAATTCAGTATTTGTTTATTGGCTCTTTTGTGTGTGTGTGTGTGTGTGACAGATTGTTGAAATTAAATGAATTGAAAGGGAAACTCAGTACCAGGACATTTATTAAAAGGCAAAAAGTGTTGCAATGTGTTATAATCATAAGAGGAGAAAATAACTTGTTTCCTTGATTTGTCAGAGGTCACAGTAACCTGGACTGAGCTGTTATTATTTATAATAGTAGCAAGAAGTTAATAACTGGTTCTGTGTGTTCCAAGCACATTACAACTTTTTTTTTTGTTTTGAGCCATAAATATCAGAGTGAATCGTCTCCCTCTGGGGGACTGAACAGAAGCATCATGCTTGCAAGTCTCTGACTTTGTGTTTTGAAATAACTCAGTTAAAACATGGTTTCTCCAACTGGGAGAAGAGAAACTTGTGGAAAAGTTGTGCGTGTGTGTGTGTGTTTTCTAAGAATAAAGGCAGCCAAGGTAATAGCCTAAAAATAGTACCCAGGCATATGAGAGTTGGCCTTTGGGGTTAAAGCACACACTGTTCAGCCCTGTAGCATTAGCCCTGGGTGGGTGTCCAGGGAGGTTAGCTCAACCCTCCCATGTTGGTTTGATCTGTTAAGAGAATGGAATCATTGTTTCCTCTTGACCAGGATCTCACATCACTGGAGGAATGTTCAGTAAGAGAGTCTCTTTACTGAATATTGACGTGTAGGAGACCAAAGTGATTTTTGTGATCTTAGTTCTGGAATTGTAAAAACTCTCCAAGGAGTTACAGTGGTTTTGGTACTGCTCAGCATTTTTCCATGAGGACTTCATACATTTGACCTTTTAGTCCACAAGTTCCCAAAATGAGTTGTAAATAAAATACTGATCTCTTCAGTCCTGGTGGGTCCAGCCAAGAGCAGACTCCTTCATTTTCTAACCAGTGTGTTTATAGGTGATTGTTTTTGCCGTTATTTGAAAAAGTTTGAACTTTTCTTGAACTTTCATCAGTTAAAAGGTCATGGACTCACAGATGATACTAGCTTTTGACCACATTCAGTACCTTTCTATAAGCAGTTTGTTCTTATTGTTTTTTAGGCGCTAAATTGTATCCAACTCTTTGTGACCTCAGGGACTGTATGTAGCTCACCAGGCTCCTCTGTCCATGGATTATCCAGGCAAGAATACTGGAGTGGGTTGCTGTTTCCTTCTCCAGGGGATCTTCGCGACCCAGGGATCGAACTTTACCATTTGGGTATCCCATTCTACAAGCAATACCTCAAAGGAAATATGTTCCCAGTTTCTAATCTTAACTTTGTTTTCCACTTCTGAATTTAAGGTAAATGTTGCATTCACTGTTTATAGAAAGACATTCACCAGGAGTTCATCTTCACTTTCCGTCTGTTGGAAGTTTTGGGAGGTCACCTAAGAACCTGGAAGGAAAAAGAGCTAGGAGTACATTTGCCTGGTGACCCAGATCATCATTGTTTTCGGCTGAGGATTATAATTCATCATGGCTTCTAGAAGTTTGCAGTCCTTTACTTTTCTCTGGTACATTGTTACCCGTGCCATCACTGAATATATGGAGTAGATGGGGGAAAAGTCAGAAGTAGCCTGCAAAGTGTTAATAAGAATTAATATAAGAATTAATTATGTTTTAACTTTTTTTCCCTGTTGATTAATGAGTCAGTAGTTTGACTGGTGGCCTGCTCTTTAAATGTATCTGCTTATTTGACAAAATGACTTGTTTAACCACCAATATTTACTACTTGTTACCAAAGTTGGGCCAATTTTTTACCTATAGTTTTTAACGTGCAGGTAAAAAAAATTGCCACTAGATGGCAGTGCCTGTACAGATGGGAAAAAATTAGTGTTGTAATACAGTATACCTGAGATGGGGTGCCGAACCGAAATAGGGCATCAGTGTTACAATCTTAGTAAAGTGTCTCTTGAATTAATAAACTGAATAATTTGTAGGAAAGTGAGGAAGCAAAATTTGGTTTTGTTCCTGAATTGTTCCTACAGCACTTTTTGTTTTTAATCATAGTAACGGTTTCGATACCGTTAGATAAACTCCTGTGTATCCGTTTTTGATGGTTCCACAGTTTCCATTAAGGACTCACCATGCCAGTGCTTTACTGTTGGGAGCAGCAAAACCTTTCCCCCAGTCCTCTCCCCGTCGTCTGGAAAGACTAGTGCACAGAATTACGACATACTGGATCTGGCTTAGTTAGTAAAAATCAGCTGTTTAGAATTTTTATCTTAAAAACACCTCATATCCAACACCAGGAGAATTAAAGAGGTTTTACTGTAATTGGGATTCAGAGTGATTTAATTCCAGTTTTGACACCCCTTGTGATAAGTGTGATAAGTGCTGGAACATTTTATATTTCCCTGTTTTTAGTTTCTTCATTTATTATAACTTAATAAAAACTTGGGTTGAAATAATTCTTAGCCAGTAAAAATTTACTGCCTGACCTATTTGGTATATTATTCTAACTTGGCTAGAATAATCTGAAACAAGTTTGAAGTTAACAAATACAGAGGTTGGATTTATACTCAGAATTCTTGTGAAAGGTTGTGCTCTTTTTTTTTTTTTTTTTTGCCTGCATCGCAAGCCTTGAAGGATCTTAGTTCACCGAGCACGGATCAAACCCAAGCCCTCTGCATTGGAAGTGAGGAGTTTCAGCCACTGGACCGCCAGGGAAGTCCCCATAGCCAAGCTTTTTTAACTTAAAAAGTCACACACCGTTACTTTAAAGCTAAAAAAGAAAATCACCCCTGAAAGACCTCTAGATGGGAGCACAACATACTGGGTTCTAGGCCTGGTTCTGCCATCAGCTTGCGTATGAGTTGGGGCGAGTCCTTTAATGTCTTGAGGTCTAGGTTCCTCATTTGCAAGGAAGGGAATGGCTCCGGGGATGGCTCCAAGGATGGCGAAGGCCAGTCGAAGCCCTGACACCTCTCCGGTGACCCCTGGTGCACACTATGGATGAAGATGAAGTGGCGGTTCTTAAAGTGGGAAGCCAGACACAGGGCTTCTAGTTTTTATTTCCCTTGGCTGAAGTTTCGGTATGTGGCTGGCTGCCACCCAGGTTACCCTTTGGAATGGTATGTTCTCTGCCAAGGAAGTCTTTCCAGAAAAGAGAAGAAAATGAGAGTGCATGTGGAAATTTTTCTTAAGGATAAAATTGTGAAATATATTTATCTAGTATATTCACCATGGCAGATGATTTGAATATAAAACGAGATATTCCCATGTTCAAACAGTAATGTTTAATTTGCAGGTTTTTTTTTTAATAATTACATATCTTTATTCTTGGCTGTGCTGGGTCTGCATTGCTGCATGCAGGCTTTCTCTAGTTGCAGAGAGCAGTGGCTTCTCGTGGAGCATGGGCTGTAGAGTGCGAGGCCTCAGCTGTGGTGCATGGGCTTAGCTGCTCTGCATCATGGGGGATCTTAGTTCCTGGACCAGGGATCGAACCCATGTTCACTGCATTGGCAGGCAGATTCTTAATCACTGGAGCACCAGGGAAGTCCCTACAGGTTCTTTTAAATGAGTTTGAGAACCTTTAACCTTGGTACCGAATATTTCTAAAATCCAAGGAGAAATATCTTTAGTAGCTAATCACTTTCTACATTAAGAGAAGAAAAGTTTGGGTTACAACTTAAATCTTTTTGTAAAGCTATTTCTGTCAGGTATCATTCAGTGAGGCTTACCTGCCAGCATTATTTTTATTTAGATTCTTACTGCCTGTTTTATAAAGACGGATATATATATATATATATATAGCCTTCTAGTGATAGACCAGATAAAAACTAATTGTGAGATTAAATGCATTTATGCTTTTATTACTCAAAGCAAATAAATTGAAATTCTAATTACATGACTTCAGCTCATTGATGCATACAGTAATTCACTGGATTGATTGAACACACAATGAACAACTGAAAAATGATCCATTTCCATTGTTAATCTGATACTTTTGGACAGAAAACCCCAAAATTTGCTGGTATTTCATACTAACATTTTAAGATTTAGAAAACCATGAAATACATATCTGGAAATGATGGCAGAAAATAGCATTTTAAGCTGATAGTATAATCCTGTAAGTCTCAGTGATTTCTACTTGGGTGGACCTGTTGGCCAGTAAATTAAATTAGAATTTTGTACATGCTCAGGTGTCCAAACAGATATAATGGACCTCCCCCCTTAACATACACCTTCAAACTGGAAGAAAGTTTTCTCCCTACAGGTACACACGCAGTATACTCAGGTTTTCTCTAGTGGTATATGTAGGTAGCCAGTAGTGGCAGGGCTGGGTATACCTCAGCTGAGTGCCACAAGGCTAGGCCCCATTAATCCATGCAGAGGTTTCATGCATATAGTTTAATGCACATAGTGTGATGATGGAATTGGGAAGTTCTTTAACATTTGCTTTTCTTTGAGTGTGTTACTTTACCCAGCATATGTTGAGTAGTGACATGATTACTTTCATGTTAAAAACGCCAAGCATTATGCTGTAAAATCCCAGTGCTAATTAAACAGCAAACATTTGCCCTCCTGGGTGTTTTTACAGGTTGACTTAACAAAAGTGAGCATGTGTATATTTATTAAAGCTCAAATATTTAAACTTGCAGAAGCTGTGCCTACAAGCAGTCAAAAAGTATAAAGCAGGTTTTAGTAAAATGTAGAAAAAATGAATACTTCAATGCAGGTATATTTTATTCAAAGCAAAGCTTCTGTAGTAGTGTAATTCTCGCTTTCATAAATTAACCGAACTGTCTCTAGTTAAAGATGGGGGTCTTCATCCTCTTATCATCTCTCCATGTAAATGAACATATTATTACTAGAATTCTAACAGACACTTTGGAGAAACTGCTATACAGGGCCATTTTTGAGGCCAACGCTAATAATGAAAGTAGATAGTAATTAATCAAACAATGTGAATGTGAAAATAGAAAAAAAAACTCAGTAAAATTGTTTCATCTGATTCTCTCAAGCAAGACTTCTGAGTGAACATAGCCTCCTCTTTCTGATGCAATCCATGCTGAATCTGGATTTTGTAATATATTCGTCCAACCTTTTTTACGTTACTAAGTGCTTGAAGGGAATATGTCTTTTCCCTGCCATTTACTTTGCCTAACCATGAGGTGTACAGAGCAATGTAAGAATAGGTGACTCCAGTCCAAGGTAAGAAAATAGAATGGATTTTCCTGTTTGTGAGTTTTTAGGTATGTTCATAATTTCAGGTGCACAGTGGTAGCGACAGCAGACACCTCAGAATCCAGGGACACTAGAGGTTGAGCAGTGGGCTGCTAAGTGATTCAAAACACTGGCTAGTAACACCATCCTGTACCTGCATAGACCGCTGTTTTACCCATGCAGCTCCTTGGGGCCCATGCATTGCCTTAAGATCTATAGTCCTTTTTGCTGTAGGGCTTGTTGCGCAATATGTTATCAATCTCGTTTACCACGTGTGATGTCATCTTTGGGAGGACCTGAGAGCACAAGAAGAACAAAGGATGTAGTCAGTACTTGGTACTTGATTTTTGTACTAAATGTTAAGTGACATCATCTAGATTTGGATATGTTGACAAATCACCACTAAATGCTGCCTCCCCCGCAGACAGGAAGCTCTGTAAGGTCAGGGGCCTTGTCTGTTCACACTGCAGCTTTAGAGCTAAGGGTGCTTGGCCCTTAGTAGGTGCTCATAATTATTGGTTGTCATAGAAATATAGAATACCTAGAGCAGCTCTGTCCAATAGAAATAAAATGAGAGCCATATATGTAATTTTAGATTTCCTAGTGCTCACAGTAATAAAAGTGGAAAGAAGCAGGTGAAATTAATGCACATTTTACTCCATTAGAGTTGAAATATCATTTGAACTTGTAGTCAGTATAGACTGTAATTAAGATGTTTTACATGTTTTAAGTCTTTCAGACCTAGGGTACGTTTTATACTTAATTCCATTTGGATTAGCTGCCTTACACACAGTAGCCACGTGTGGCTGGAGGCTACAGTAGTGGACAGCATGGGTCTAGAGACTGAGATTCTAGCTGGTGGGCAGAACCCTGGTGAAGGATAGCCGCAGGTTAACTGGTATCCTAGGCTGATGGAAGAGTATAAAGTGGGAAGTCTGTGAATGGGCTGATACAAGTGGGGACAGAGTATGGGAGGTGTGGAGATGATGTGAAGAGGGAAGTTGTAAAGAATGGAAGGCCCTGAATGCCGTTTTTTGGAGTTGGAACTTTATGCTGTAGGTGGTGGGGAACCTCTCAGGACTTCTCAACTGTGAATGACCCCATCAGACACCTGGACGTATTCTGAAGGATGAGTTGGAAGGAGATTGAAACAGGATACAGATGTTAGAAATACTCTTAATTGTAGCCAGACACTAAGAGCCTTAACTAGACAGTAGTGTGTGCGTACTCAGTCATGTTCGACTCTGTGACCCCATGGACTGTAGCCTACCAGGCTCCTCTGTCCATGGGATTTCCCAGGTGAGAATACTCGAGTGGGTTATTTCTACTCAACAGGGTTTTCCCAACCCAGAGATGGAACCGCTTGTCTTTTGTCTCCTGCACTGGCAGGCAGATTCTTTACCATGGCATCACCTGGGAATACAGTGGCGGGGGAGGAGAAAAGGAGTGACTCAGAGAGAGATTTTGGAGGCTGATGGTGATCTCAAGACTGGGTGACTAGGAAGATACTGGTATAGCTAACTGTAGAGAGACCACAGGAGGAGAAGTTAGGAGCATAAGAAGTTTCGGTGGGGGTGGGGGGTGGTGGATATGCTGAGGTGAAGGTGCCTGTAGGACCCCCTGGAGAAGTGACTTGCAGGCAACCACAAGTGCAGCTATGGAGTTTAGTGGTAGTGGGAGGACTGGAGTTGAGAATTTGTGAGTTATTTGCACAGTCATGTTCACTGAAGCCCTGGGAAAGGATGAGCTCATCTAGGACCGGCTAGTGTTTATTGCACGAAGTGGGCCAAGGGCATGCATTGCACCACAAGATGAGACAAAGGCAGACTTTCTTGCAAGAATAGTCTGCCCCTGCGTGGAGACCGTGGTGAAATACATTCACAGTGACCGCCTGTGTGGTTTCAGCCTCCCCCTTCCTCCGCTGCAGGCCTGTTGGCCAGGGTGACCTTGCCTCCACTCAGTGCTTGCCTCAGAACCCTCAGGGCTTGGTTGGATGGCAGAGCTCTTTCCTCACTGCTCTGTAACATTTTCCTCTCTGAAGCTAAAGGAGAGTTTGGTTTCCCACCAGCTCTGGAGCCTCAGAGGATCTAAACCATTGTGCTATTTAGAGTGAGACACAACACTGAAACTCAAATCTAGAAACTGGACTTGTCAGAAGTTTTGTGTCTAAAATATAGTGGGTTAGCCATGTGAGGAAAAGGATTCTTCATTTATTATACCAATAAGATCTAAACATTAGAAAAGTGAAATCATAAAAGTACTTGAATAAAACATGAAATATATATATGTATATATATGTATGTATGTGTGTATATATGCTTGTGTATATGTGTGTATATATGTGTGTATGTGTGTGTATATACATATACACACAAGACCTAAATATTCAAGAGAAGTCACACATCCAGCATTTTATGTGAAGTTGCCCCATTTTTCAATGTTGGCAACTATTTGAAAACATTTTCATCTACAGATCACACAAACATCCCACGAGCTAGCACTTTTGCAGGCATAGTGTTATCGTGAATGCAGCAATTAGGAGGTGAGGAAGGGTCTGGGTGGCGCTGCGGGGCTGGCAGGTATTAGGGAAGTCCTCCCAGAACTGGGTCACTGTCGAGCTGGACCTGGGGGGTGGAGCAGGATTTGGGAGTCTGGGGTGGTGGACACTGCAGGTGGAGGACCACTATTCTGGGGATTAGGACATCCTGGGGGAGGTGAGCAAGGGGGTGGGAGTTGGGGGAGATGAGCCCTGGATGGGAAGGCGCGACTGCTGAGAAGCCTGGACTTCTCTGAGTAGGTCGTGCGGAACCTCAGAGGGGCTTTAAGGCTGGAGGATGGGGACCTGTGCAGGAGGGCTGCCTGCAGCTGCGGCCTCTCTCCAGTCTGATCTGTGGAGGCTCTGACTGATAAATGCCCCTCCAGTTTATGCTCGCCTTAGGCACATTCATTCCTTGGAGCAGCTGCCTTCCTTTGCCCATTACAAACTTCCTTCTTTAGAGCCCCAGACACTGCACTCTTATTCAATCTCACCTACCACTGCTGGGAGCCCCCAGCCACCCAGTCTACTCTCAGTGTATGGAGGGGCCCAGTTGCAGCTTGCCAAGGGCGGAATCTCTGGTGCTGGGCTCATGGGAGGGGGGTAGGAAGGGAGAGGGGACAGTAAGCTTTCCAGGTAACAGCTCCCTGCTTGACAACACCCCGTTTCTCTTACCCTTAGAGCACGGAAGCCCCATCCTGCTACCAGCCAGAGTTAGGGAGGAAATGCTTTAGGAAGATTACGGACTCAGTTCTCTGAAATTTATCTTTGGCTATCTGGAGAACTCCCACAAGCCAGGAGTTACCTCTTTATTTTTTCATAGGTGCCATCCCAAGCGGTACTAGCCTCCCCTTGGAATGGATCACTCCATTAGCATGACAGGAATCCTCAACTCCTCCCTCTTCTTGCCAAGCCATCCACAAGCCATGTCTCACCAAAACCTATGGAATCCTTGCTAGTCCAAGCCACCATCACCTGTCACCTGGATAACCCATCCTTGCCTTTCTTCATTTTGCATTTCACACATCAGCCAAAGCAATCTTTAAAAATTCAAATAACAGTGTATCCCTTCTCTTAAAACCCTCCAAAGGATTTCCTATGAGTAGTACAAATCTCTGACTGCTCTAGCGTTCTGTTTTGTGGGACCTGTCCCCTGCCTGTGCTCACCACCCTTTATGCTCACTGCTTGTTGACCACATTAGCCTCAGGCTTGTGCTCCCTGGAGATAAGTCAAGTGCCTTTCCATCCCAGGTTTCCCAGATGGCCTAGTGGTAAAGAACCTGCCTGCTACTGCAGGAGATGCAGGCAACACGGGTTCAATCCCTGGTTCAGGAAGATCCCCTGGAGGAGGGCATGGCAACCCACTCCAGTATTCTTGCCTGGAGAATCCCATGGACAGGGGAGCCTGGTGGGCCACAGTCCAAGGCGTCATAGAAACGACTGAGCGTGCGCGCACTCACACACACACACACACTCACCTCACTCACTCACTCTCACTCACTCCCCATCTCAGGGCCTTTGCATGGCTCTTCCCTGTGTCTGCTTTTTGCAGGGCTTTTCACATGCTGTGGCCTCCGCCTCCAGGTTTCAGAATATACATATTCCAGAGGGGCCTTTGGCAAGGACATTATCTAAAGTGGGCTCACTTGTTTCCCAGTTGGTCTCTATTAAAACACCATCTTTATTTATTTATCCCTTCTCACTTGAAATTATACGTCTGTTATGTGCCTCTCCCACTGGAATGTCGGCTCCTTGCAGGTTGGGTGATACGTGTCTGTTTTTCTGTGGTGTGCCCAGTGCCGGCTACAGAGCAAGCTTGCTTAATTCACTCTTTCTCAGGCAGCCCGTGAGCTCTTGAGGGCAGTGACCTGTACTTAGAAGGCTCTCTGCCTAACATGGTGCCAGACACAGAATAAGCATTCAATATGTATTGTTGATCAGTTGCTCCATCGTGTCTGACTCTGCAACCCCATGAACTGCAGCACGCCAGGCCTCCCTGTCCTTCACTGTCTCTCAGACTGCTCAATATATATTAGTGGAATCGAAATCACTGGATTGCATTTCAGTTCCTTTCTGTATAGACTGTTCCTGTTTCCGCCTCCTCATTGTGTAGCCTTTATCTGTTCCCAAAGCATAAGTGAAAATAAGATGGGGGTGGCTTTCATAATAAGAGGAGTATTCCCCAGGCAGAGATGGGAAACCCCACAATCCAGGGTTGTGGGGTTGGGGGTTTCTCAGAACCAGAGAGGCAGGGGTGTTTACCCAGCTGCACAGCCCTAAGAAAGGGGATGATGGGTAGGAGGTCTGCACCTTTATCTCCAGCATATTCAGGGCTGTTTTTCAAAAGAATTTTAAAACATTTTAAGTTTAGTTTGTCCCCATCTCCATCTACTTCCTTCTGAGAGAGGTAACAGGGCTGAGTGCTGGTTTCAGAGAAAGATGGACAGATGAGAAGCTGTTAAGACAGTTCTGTTACCCAATGACCAAACTACCCTAGCTGTTAGGGCAGGTGACAGCTGTGGCAAGAGCTGTGGATGTGCTCGTTCCTGCGGCCCCTGGCTGGGCTGAGCATGAGGCAGGCTCAGGATGGAAATGTGGCCGTTAGGGATGGGATGGTCACCACAGCCACCAACCCCACCCTCTCCAGGACTCCCAGAACATCACTCTCTTCCCCTCCTGCTGCCCTACAGGCTTCCTGGGTACTTCATGCACCATCCAGGCCTGGCAAATCCCTGCAGGGGAGGAAGCGGGGGTGGATGCTCCTGAAACTGCTATTAGGAAGAGGTAATCCTGGAATTCTGAGCCTATTTGTCTTCAGTGTGGCAAACATTCATTCATTCAATAGGCATTTCTTGAGTTGAGTTGACTTAAGGGCCATGGAGTCCTAGGAACTGGAAAATCAATGGAGAAGCAAGAAAGACACAGGTCTCTGACCTCAGGGGAGACAAGCAATTATACCACAGAAGTGCTGTGATGGAGAGAGGAATATAGGGTACTAGGAGAGCAGAAAGGAGGGGCTTGGCAGACTGCAGACTGACCATAAATACTGGTAGGGAAAAGTGAATACATGATTATTCAATATTGTCCTGTGGCTGCTCCATTTCAAGCGAGTTACAGGGAAGGCTTTCATGCTGAGACCTGGGAATCCAGTTGCCAAGTGTAACACTGCTTGGGCCTTAAAACACACTGTCCACAGATACAAACCGTCCCAAGAAATAAGCCTGGAGGAGACTGTTCATAAGAAGAGGACACCCATGGATCCCCGTACTGTGAAAGTTCTGTGGCTTCTTCTGACTTTGTGCCCATTTCCTCTCTCCCTCATTCCCTGTATCGGGGCTGTCATGCAACTCAGCCGTGAGGCGATGAAGGACAGAGGTGAAGGAGCGGGGGCGGGTAGCCNTGTTCTTATTTAAAAGATTTAATTATTTCAGCAATATGGTATTTATTTGTCCCAGTAACCATTAAGAGATAATAGATATTTCTTTTGCTAATATAGCATGAACAACACTGAACAATGACATTTGGAAAATAATTAACATTTCCACAGTTAATGTCTTTTCACATATCATGAGGATCATGCCTCTTGATCTGCCCTTATGATGTGTGGGATCCTTATTTTATAACAGATGTACCATTGCCTAACAACTGCCTTCTGTTATTCCACTTTTACAATTCAAATTATGCATGTCACAAATACAGAGGCTTGAGACAGGGTTACAGAAACAACTATTTATGACGGTCCTCTATAAAGGTATCATATTTTTATTTAAGAATAAATAATGCTTACGCTACAACCAGGAATCAGATTAATTTACCCATCATGCTTAATAAATACTTTAAAACAAACATTGCCAAAAAGCTAGTCATTTTTCCAATTTAATATCCAATTTCATGTTACTGTCTTGTTCCTTTTGAATAATTGATAAGAATTCTATTATCTGCTAATAACAGAATCTGTAATTTTCCATGTTTGATAAAATCATTCAATATTAACTATTTTCACTAAGGATCTTTCAATTATATTCTATTCTTTTAATAATTTATTTTTTAATTGAATTTTTTGGTCTTAGTTGAAAGAGAGACTGCACATTGCCCTGTTCTACAGATTCCTATAATCTGTAAACAATTGGCCAGGACTCTGTTTATCAGAGATCAAGTTCAGTTGCTAGATTGATTTTCTATGTCATACATTTGTCAGAGTTGTCTTTTTCTATTCACTTTTACTTTTAACAGATGTGTGAATGCTGTTGGGTTGGCCAGAAACTTTGTTTGGGTTGAAAAACATGAACGAATTTTTCGGCGAACCCGGTATATAAAAATTGCTGTTTGGTTCTTAGTACACTGTAGTGAACAAAACAAATTAGCTTCCCACGCTCATGAGGCTTATATTTGGGAGACATAAAAATATAATTACAACTTGGAATATATTCACAGAAAAGAAGAAGCATAAAAATAAAATGGGAGTGGCCTTTTCAGATTATAGCAGTCTGGTGCTTCTTTGATAACACATGAGAGTTGGCAATGTGAGAGAGAAAGTCATGTGAAAATGCCTGGGGTGAAAAAGAATGTGACGTCTTGGAAGAGTTTGAAGTTCTCTGTGTTCTGAGAGCTGTGATCGAGGAGGATCATGGCAGGAAGGGAAGTGGAGAGGGAGTAGGGGCCAGATCAAGAAGGGTCTTGTAGATGCCACTGTGGCGTATTCAGATAAAACTTGAATTTCCTCAGGAACCTGCGTTTTCCCTCTTGTTATGGTGAAATGTTACCATAATTAAACTCCTAAATTAAGTGGTCTATCTGAATGGATTCTAACTGGCATCTTGCCTGTGTGAACACTGTGATGTGATAGGTAGCAGTCTTGTCATGTGCTTTGAAGGTCTATACTTCATGTTGACTCAAGGTATGTCAGATCATGGTAGCTATGGCATAAAACAGGGCTCTTTTCACTTAAAAAGTGAAGTGTTTCCATAACGCTTCTTAGAAATATGTATTAATCTAAGGTTTACTTTTAGGAATTCTGTACCTTGGTATCTATATATTCATGAGTATGCATACATAAAATTCTTATGTAAAAAATAATCGTATCAGCCTAAAGGGGCTGAGGTAAGGATGAATTAAGATTATATGTGTAATTACTTGGCTCAGCCCTGAATTTAGCTAAATTATTCAGTAAATATTTCTTTCATCTTTAAGGCCAGATTCTGGATTAGACATTTTATTTGTATTTTATTTAATGACTCAGATGGTAAAGAATCTGTCTGCAATGCAGAAGACCTGAGTTCAACCCCTGGGTTGGGAAGATCCCCTGAAGAAGGGAATGGCTACCTACTCCAGTATTCTTGACTGGAGAATCCCATGAACAGAGGAGCCTGGCAGGCTATAGTCCACGGGGTTGCACAGAGTTGGATGATTGAGTGAATAACACTTTCACTTAATGCTGTAAATTTGTTTTACTTTCTCCACATAAGAATGGATTATATCAAATTATTATCAAATTTCAAAGGTAACATCCTTTTATTGATAGCAATTTTTAAAAATAACTTTATTGGAGTATAGTTGCTTTACAATGTTGCATTAGTTTCTACTGAACAGCAAAGTGAATCAGTTATATGTGTGTGTGTGTATTCTCTCTTAGATTTCTTTTTTTTTCCATTTAAGTCACCACAGAACACTGAGTAGAATTCTCTGTAGGTTAGGTTAGACAGTAGGTTCTCATTCAGTTTAGTTCAGTCGCTCAGTCATGTCTGACTCTGCAACCCCATGGACTAGGCCTCCCTGTTCATCATCAATTCCCAGAGTTTACTCAAACTCATGTCGCATCAGGTGGCCAAAGTATTGGAGTTTCAGCTTCAGCATCAGTCCTTCCAATGAATATTCAGGACTGATTTCCTTTAGGATGGACTGGTTGGATTTACTTGGTGTCCAAGGGACTCTCAAGAGTCTTTTCCAACACCACAGTTCAAAAGTTTCAGCTCATTAAGTTCTCATTAGTTATCTATTTTATACATAGTAGTGTATATATTTCAACCCTATCTCCCATTCATCCCACTTCCTCTTTCCCTCCTTGGTATACATAAGTTTGTTGTCTACATCTGTATCTATATTTCTACTTTGCAGATAAATTAATCTGCGCCATATTTTTAGCTTCCACATATAAGCAATATTATGCTGTATTTGTTTGTCTTTTTCTGACTTACTTCACTCTCTGTGATAGTCTCTAGGTCTGTCCACACCTATGCAAATGGAACTGTTTGTTCTTTTTTATGGTTAAGTAATAGCCCATCGTTTACATGTCCATTCAGTCTCTCAGTCATGTCTGACTCTTGGCAGCCCCACAGACTGCAGCATGCCAGACTTCGCTGTCCATCACCAACTTCTGGAGCTTGCTCAAACTCATGTTCATTGAGTCCATGCTGCCATCCAACCATCTCATCCTCTGTGGTTCCCTTCTGCAACTGCCTTCTGTCTTTCCCAGTGTCAGGGTCCTTTCCAATGAATCAGTACTTTGCATCTGGTGGCCAAAGTATTGGAGCTTCAGCATCAGTCCTTCCAATGAATATTCAGGACTGATTTCCTTTAGGATTGACTGGTTTGATCTCCTTGTTGTTGAAGGGACTCTCAAGAGTCTTCTCCAACACCACAGTTCAAAAGCATCAATTCTTCAGTGCTCAGCTTTCTTTATGGTCCCAACTCTCACATCTATATATGACTACTGGGAAACCATAGCTTCGAGTAGACCTTTGTTGGCAAAGTAATGTCTCTGGTTTTTAATATGCTGTCTAGGTTGGTCATAGCTTTTCTTCCAAGAAGCAAGAGTCTTTTAATTTCAGTCACCATCCCCAGTGATTTTGGAGCCCCAGAAAATAAAATCTGTCACTGTTTCCATTGTTTCTCCATGTATTTGCTGTGAAGTGATGGGATCAGATGCTATGACATTAGTTTTTTAAATGTTGAGTTTTAAGCCAACATTTTCACTTTCACTTTCATCATGAGACTCTTTAAATCCTCTTCACTTTCTGACATAAAGGTGGTGTCATCTGCATATCTAAAGTTATTGACATTTCTCCTAGCAGTCTTGATTCCAGCATGTGCTTCATCCAGTCTAGCATTTTGCATGATGTACTCTGCATATAAGTTAAATAAACAGGTGACAGTATACAGCCTTGACATACTCTTTTCCCAACTTGGAACCTGTCCAGTTCTCACTGTTACTTTTTGACCTATATATAGATTTCTCAGGAGGCAGGTTAAACATACCAAATATGAACATACCAGACCACCTTACCTACCTCTTGAGAAATCTGTATGTTTACATGTACTGCATCTTTAGTCATTCCTCTGCTGATGGACATTTACATTGCTTTGATGCTCTGGATACTAAAAATAGTGCTGCAGTGAACATTGGGGTGCATGTATCTTTTTGAATTATGGTTTTCTCTGGGTATATTCCCAGGAGTGTATTGCTGGGTCCTATTAGTTCTATTTTTAGTTTTTTGAGTATCCTCCATAGTATACTTCATTATGGGTGTACCAATTTATGTTCCCACTAATAGTGTAGGAGGATTCCCTATTATTCACATTCTCTCCAGCTTTTGTTTGTACATTTTTTGATGATGGCCATTCTTGCTGTAGTGAGGTGATACCACATTGTATTTTTGCTTTGCTTTTCTCTGATAGTTAGTGATATTGAGCATCTTTTCATGTGTTTGTTGGCCATGTCTATGTCTTTTTAGAGAAATGTCTATTTATATTTAGATCTTCTGTGTTTTTCTTTTTTTGCTATTGAGCTCTATGAGCTGTTTGTATATTTTGGAGATTAATTCCTTGTCAGTGGCTTCATTTGCAAATATTGGGTTGGCCCCAAAGTTAATTCATTTCACTGTAACATCTTATGAAAAGCCTGAATGAGTATTTTGACTAACCTAATATTTTCTCTCATTCTGAGGGTTGTCTTTCATCTCATTTATGTTTTTCTTTGCTGTGCAAAAGCTTGTAAGCTTAATTAGGTCCCATTTGTTTATTTTGTTTTTATTTCCATGACTCTAGCAGGTGGGTCAAAAAAGGTCTTGCTGTAATGTATGTTAGTGTTCTGCCTATGTTTTCGCCTAAGAGTTTGTGCTGTCAGCCTTACATGTATGTCTTTATTCCATGTTGAGTTTGTGTGTGTGTCATTAGGGAGTGTGCTAATTCCATTCCTCTTCATGGAACTACCCAGTTTTCCTAGCACCACTTTTTGAGGACTGTCATTTCTCCACTGTGTGTTCTTGCCTCTTTTCTCGTAGATTAGGTGAGCGAGGGTGTGTGGGTTTATCTCTGCTCTCTATCCTGGTCCACTGATCTGTATTTCTGGTTTTGTGCCAGTAACAAATATTGTCTTGATTACTGTAAGTTTGTAGTATAGTCTGAAGTCATAGAGCCTGATTCCTCCAGCTCTGTTTTTCTTTCTTTGCTTTGACTATTTCAGGGTCTTTTGTGTTTTTATACAGATTGAAAATTTTTTGTTATAATTTTGTGAAAAATGCCATTGGTAATTTGATAAAGATTGCATTGAATCTGTAGATTGCCTTGGGTAATATAGTCATTTTCACAGTATCGATTCTTCCAATCCAAGAACATAGTATGTCTCTCCGTTCATTAGTGTTGTCTTTGATATCTTTCATTAGTATTTTACAAGTTTTCTGAGTACAAGTCTTCTGTCTCCTTAGGTAGGTTTATCCCCAGTATTTTATTCTTTTTGTTTTAATAGTAAATGGGATTATGTCCTTAATTTCTAATTATATTATAGGAATGCAAGAGATTTCTATGTATTAATTTTGTGTCCTGGAGCTTTACCAAATTCATTGGTTAGCTCTAGTAGTTTTCTGATAGCTTCTTTAGGATTTTCTGTGTGTAGAATCATGTCATCTGCAAACAGTGACAGTTTTACTTCTTTTTCAATTTGAATTCCTTTTATTTCTTTTTCTTCTGTGATTGCCATGGCTATGATGCCAAAAACTCTGTTAAATAGTAGTGATGAGTGTGTCTTCTTCCTGACCTTAGAGGAAATACTTTGTTTTTAACCACTGGGAATGATATTTGCTATGCATTTGTCACATAAGCCCTTGATTATGTTGAGGTTTTTTCTTTCTATGGCCGTTTTCTGGAGAATTTTCTTTTGGTCATAAATGGGTTTTGAATTTTGTCAAAAGCTTTTGCTATCTCTGTTGACATGATCATACGATTTTTATTCTTCAATTTGTTAATATGGTATAACACTTTGATTACATACATTGAAGAATCCATGCATCCCTGGGATAAAGCCCACTTGACCATAGTTTATGGTCCTTTTAATGTATTTTTGTGTTATGTTTACTTGTGTTTCATTGAGCATGTTTGTGTCTGTGTTCATCAGTGATATTGACCTGTAATCTCCTTTTTTCTGATAGCTTTGTCTGGTTTTGGTGTCAGAGTGATGATGGCCTCAAAGAATGAGGTTTGGAGTGTTCCTCCCTCTGCAGTCTTTTTGGAATAGTTTGAAAAGGAAATGCTTTAAGATTCTTTTTTATTGAAGTATAGCTGATTTACAGTATTTAAGGTGTACATCATAGTGATTCAGTTACAAACATATATGTGTTTTTTCAGATCCTTTTCTATTATAGGTTATTACAAGATATTGAATATAGTTACCTGGGCCATACAGTAGCTCCTTGTTGGTTATCTATTTTAAATATTGTAGTATTTATATGTTGATCTCAAACTCCTAAATTATCCCTCCCCTCCTGTTTCTTTTTGTAAATAGAAATTTCTTTTCTATCTCATGAGTATTTCTGTTTTGTAAACAAAATCATTTGTATCAATGTTTTCAGATTCCATATGTAAGTGGAATCATACTGTATTTGTCTGCTTTACTTCACTTAGTATAATCTCTAGTTCATCCATGTTTTTGAAGATGGCATTACTTCATTCTGTTTTATGCCTGAGTATTCTTGCCTGGAGAATCCCATGGATGGAGGAGCTTGGTGGGCTAGAGTCCATGGGTCGCTAAGAGTCAGACACGACTGAGCAACTTCACTTTCTCTCACTTTCAATATTCAATTATGTGTTATATATTAGAGAATTTTGTTTATTGGGAGTTTAATCACTGATTCAGTTACAGTACTGGTAATTGGTTTGTTCATATTTTCTATTTGTTACTCATTCAGTCTTAGGAGATGGTACCTTTCTAAGAATTTGTCTACTTTATCAGGTTGTCCATTTTATCATCATATAGTTGCTTGTAGTTGTCTAATGTAATCCTCTGTATTTCTTCACTGTTGGTTATACCTTCTCCTTTTTCATTTCTGACTTTATTGACTTGGGTCCTCCCTTTTTTCTTGATGAGTCTGGCTAAAGGTTTATCATTTTTATCTTTCAAAGAACCAGCTTTATGTTCAATTGATCTTTTCCATTGTTTTATTTATCTCTATTCCATTTATTTCTGCTCTGATTTTCATAATCACATTCTTACTACTAAATTGGGTTTTGCCTTTTCTTTCATTAGGTACAAGCTGGAATCAAGATTGCTGGGAGAAATATCAATAACCTCAGATACACAGATGACACAACCCTTATGGCAGAAAGTGAAGAGGAACTAAAAAGCCTCTTGATGAAAGTGAAAGTGGAGAGTGAAAAAGTTGGCTTAAAGCTCAACATTCAGAAAACTAAGATCATCTGGTCCCATCACTTCATGGGAAATAGATGGGGAAACAGTGGAAACATTGGCAGACTTTATTATTATTATTATTTTGGCTCCAAAAATCACTGCAGATGGTGACTGTAGTCATGAAATTAAAAGACGTTTACTCCTTGGAAGGAAAGTTATGGCCAACCTAGATAGCATATTCTAAAGTNAGGACTGATGCTGAAGCTGAAACTCCAATACTTTGGCCACCTGATGTGAAGAACTGACTCATTGAAAAATACCTTGAAGCTGGGAAAGACTGAAGGCAGAAAGATTGAGAAGGGGATGACATAGGATGAGATGGTTGGATGGCATCACCAATGTGATGGACATGAGTTTCAGTAGGCTCCAGGAGGTGGTGATGGACAAGGAAGCCTGGTGTGCTGTAGTCTGTGTGGTTGCAAAGAGTCAGAGCAACTGAACGGAACTGAACTCATGGAATGTTCAATGAACTGTCTTTATCAAGCAGTTTGGGTTATGAGCCTGAAGCCCAGGGATCAGCCTCAAACATTAGAATTTGGCAAGTAGTTGATCCTTAGGGTAGTGCTAACCTTGTCCATCAGAAAGGAGGAGCAGGTTTTTATCTGAAATACTTAAGATGGTGTGACTTGGACTTCCCTGGTGGTCCAGTGTTAAAGACATTGCCTTTCAGTGAAAAGGGTGTGGGTTTGATCCCTGGTCGGGGAGCTAAGATGCCATGTACCTTGCAGCAAAAGAGCCAAAACATAAAACAGAAGCAATATTGTAACCAATTCAGTACGGACTTTAAAAAATAGCCCATGTCAAAATAAAAAAAAATCTTATATGATGTTGACTAAGAAAGATGCACAACCTAACAGCTGAGTTATGCTTTATTTGGCAGGAACTTTCTAGGACTTTTAAGCCCAGGGCACAGCATTGCAGATAATGCTCAGAAAACTATTCTGAAGANGCAACCCACTCCAGTGTCCTTGCCTGGAGAATCCCAGGGACAGAGGAGCCTGGTGGGCTGCTGTCTATGTGGTTGCACAGGGTCGGACACGACTGAAGCAACTTAGCAGCAGCAGCAATGTGTATCTATTAATCCGAAATTCCTAGTTTATCCCTTCACATCCTTTTCCCCCTTTGGTAACCATAAGTTTGTTTTCTTTGTCTATGAGTCTATTTCTGTTTTGTAAGTAAGTTGATGTGTATTTTTAGATTCCACATATACGTGATAACATATGTTTGTCTTTCTGACTTTTTCACTTGGTATGATAATCTCTAGATCCATCCTTGTTGTTGCTGAAAATGGCATTATTTCATTCTTTTTGAGGCTGAGTAATATCCCATAAATACATACATATACATACACCATCTTCTTATTGAGCTGCATGCATTTAAATGATTTGACCTGTTAATTTCTTCTTAAAAGTCTTAATCTTCCAGCACAGTGCTGTCCAATAGAACTTTCTGCAAGGGTGGAAATATCCTCTGTCTGTACTGTCCTATATATAGCCACTAGCCACATATGGCTACTAAGTACATGAAATGTGACTATTGTGACCAAGGAACTGAATTTTGTTTTAATTACCTTTAATTAAGGAGACCAGTCCTGGTGTTCATTGGAAGGACTGATGCTGAGGCTGAAACTCCAATACTTTGGCCACTTCGTGCAAAGAGTTGACTCATTGGAAAAGATCCTGATTCTGGGAGGGATTGGGGGCAGGAGGAAGGGGACGACAGAGGATGAAATGGCTGGATGGCATCACTGATTCAATGCACATGAGTTTGGGTGAACTCTGGGAGTTGGTGATGGACAGGGAGGCCTGGTGTGCTGTGATTCATGGGGTCACAAATAGTCAGACACGACTGAGTGACTGAACTGAACTGAACTTACATTTAAGTAGTCATATGTTGCTAGTCTATATCTGCTCTATTGACTACGCCAAAGCGTTTGACTGTGTGGATCACAGCAAACTGTGGAAAATTCTTAAAGAAATGGGAATACCAGACCACCTGACCTGCCTCCTGATAAATCTGTATGCAGGTCAAGAAGCAACAGTTAGAACAGGACATGGAACAACAGAGTGGTTCCAAATCAGGAAAAGAGTACGTCAAAGCTGTATGTTGTCACCCTGCTTATTTATCAGAATCCATCTAGTCAAAGGTATGGTTTTTCCAGTAGTCATGTATGGATGTGAGAGTTGGACTATAAAGAAAGCTGAGCACTGAAGAAATGGTGCTTTTGAAATGTGGTATTGGAGAAGACTCTTGAGAGTCCCTTGGACTGCAAGGAGATCCAACCAGTCCATCCTAAAGGAAATCAGTCCTGAATATTCATTGGAAGGACTGATGCTGAAGCTAAAACTCCCAATATTTTGGCCACCAGATACAAAGAACTGACTCATTGGAAAATACCCTGATGCTGGGAAAGATTGGAGTCATGAGGAGAAGTGGACAACAGAGGATGAGATAGTTGGATGGCATCAACAACTCAATGGACATGATTTTGAGTAAGCTCCAGGAGTTGGTCATGGACAGGGAAACCTGCCATGCTGCAGTCCATGGGGTCACAAAGAGTCAGATACGACTGAGTGACTGAACTGAACTGATGTTACTAGAGGTCGCTATATGGACAGCACAGCTCTAGAGTTACATCTGAACTTTTAAAAAAATAGCCCATTCAATTCTGGTTTCCTCGGTTTGTATGCCCAGCAGTGGGATTGCTGGGTCATAAGGCAGTTCTATTTCCNTGTTCCCTAGCACTCTCCGACCCAGCAGAGACGTGTGCAGCCGGGTGGGGCCTGCACCTGCAGTTCTGGGCTTCCACCAACAGCTCCAGCTCCGGGGAAACAGCCCCTGAGCACAGAGCTCCAGGAGCTCCGTGGCGCCCCCACCTGGAAGCCGAGTGCACAGCATGTGGGGAAGTGAGCCACCTTGGGGGAAGAGGAGGCAGCCCAGCTGTGTGAGTCTGCAAGCCTTGAAAGGGAAGGCGGGAGTGCATGGGCAGATGGGCAGAACTCCCAGTCTGCTCAGAGGCTCGATCTGGCAGAGCCCCAGGCGCGAGGCTGCTCTGCCCTGAGCGAGCCTTGCCCAGACTTGCCTAGCTGCTAGGCTTAGCGCTCAGGAAGGAGCAGGCTGTGGGTGGCAGGGGATGTCACCAACGTTTTCCAGGCCTCAGCTCCGCTCCTGCCTTGCTTTTGGACCTAGGCCCCAGGACTCCTTGGGGAGGGGTTAAGATCTGGTGGCTTGCACACTGCCAAGGGCTCCAGCACTGAGAGCTCTGTCAGAGGGGAGTGAAAGGCAAGTGGTTGTCTTCTCCAGCGGGTGATTGGCCACACAGACACAGTGCAGCACGGATAGCAGCAGGCTCCTAGGGCCCCAGGGAGGGGAATGCATTTTCCACCCCCCCCCCCCGAGAGGGAGGCTCCATGTGCCGCCGGCAAGGGCCTAACAGACATGGGTTCCCTAGCACTCTCCTACCCAGCAGAGATGTGCATAGCTGGTTGGGGCCCGCCCCTGTGTGTTTGGGCTCCCTCTCACAGACCCAGCTCCATAGAAACAGCCCCCAAGCCCAGAGCTCCAGGAGCCACGTTTGGCCCCAGCCTGGAAGCCAAGTGCATAGCATGCAGGGAAGCGAGCCTCCTCAGCAGAAGTCTAGGCAGCCCAGCTGTGTGCGTCTGCAAGCCCTGAAGGAGCAGGCCCAAGTGTGAGGGCAGACCAGAGCTGCCACTCTGCTCAGAGGCCCATTCTGGCAGAGCCCTGAGTGCGAGGCTGCTCTGCCTTGAGCGAGCCTTGCCCAGACTTGCCTAGCTGCTAGGCTTGCTGCCCAGGAAGGAGCAGGTTGTGGGTGGCTGGGGGATGTCACTGGAGCTTTCCTAACCTCAGCTCTGCTCCTGCCTTGCCTTTGGACCTAGGCCCCAGGCCTCCTTGTGGACAGGTTAGGGGCCGGTGGCTTGCACACTGCCAAAGGCTCCAGTAGTGAGAGCTCTGTTAGAGGGAAGGGAAGGGCAAGTGGATAGCTTCTCCAGCGGGTGCTTAGCCACACAGACTCAGCGTCACAGGGAGAGCAGAAAGCTTTCACAGCCCCAGGGTGGGGAATGCAGCGAAGCCCCTGAGAGGGGGGCTCCATTTCACAGCTGGCAAGGGCCTGACAGATGTGGGTTCCCTAGCACTCTCCAACCCAGTAGAGACGTGTGCAGCTGGGTGGGGCCTGAACCTGCAGTTCTGGGCTCCCACCCACAGCTCCAGCTCCAGGGAAACAGCCCCTAAGCACAGAGAGCCAGGAGTCACGTGGCGCCCCCACCTGGAAGCCGAGTGCACAGCATGCAGGGAAATGAGCCTCCTCAGGGAAAGAGGAGGCAGCCCAGCTGCGTGCATCTGCAAGCCCTGATGTGGAAGGCACGAGTGCATGGGCAGAAGGGCAGAACTCCCACTCTGCTCAGAGAGCCGATCTGGCAGAGTCCCTGGTGCGAGGCTGCTCGGCCCTTAGTGAGCCTTGCCCAGACTTGCCTAGATGCTAGTCTTACTGCGCTGGAAGGAGCAGTCTGTGTTTACCTTGGGGATGTCACGGACAGCTTCCAGGCCTCAGGTTCGCTCCTGACTTGCCTTTGGACCTAGGACCCAGGCTTCCTTGTGGGGGGGGGAGGTTAGGGGCCGTTGGCTTGCACAAGGCCAATGGCTCCAGCAGTGAGAGTTCTGTCAGAGAGGAGGGAAGGGCAAGTGGTTGTCTTCTCCAGCGGGTGCTTGACCACACAGACCCTGGCCGCATGGAGAGCAGCACACTCTCAGGGCCCCAGGGTGGGAAATGCAGCTACTCCCACGGAGAGGGGTGCTCCATTCACCGCCAGCATGGGCTTGAACAGACATGGGTTACCTAGCACTCTCCTACCCAGCAGATATGTGCACAGCTGTTTTGGGCCTGCTCCTGCATGTCTGGGCTACCTCCCACAACCCCAGCTCTGAGGAAACAGCCCCTGAGCCCAGAGCTTCAGGAACCGCGTTTCGGCCCAGCCTGGAAGACAAGTGCACAGCATGCAGGAAAGCGAGGCTCCTTGGGGAAAGAGGAGGCAGCCCAGCTGTGTGCATTTGCAAGCCCTGATGGGGAAGGTACGAGTGCGTGGGCAGAAGGGCAGAACTCCCACTCTGCTCAGAGGGCCGATCTGGCAGAGTCCCTGGTGCGAGGCTGCTCGGCCCTTAGCGAGCCTTGCCCAGACTTGCCTAGATGCTAGTCTTACTTCGCTGGAAGGAGCAGTCTGTGTTTACCTTGGGGATGTCACGGACAGCTTCCAGGCCTCAGGTTCGCTCCTGACTTGCCTTTGGACCTAGGACCCAGGCTTCCTTGTGGGGGGGGGAGGTTAGGGGCCGTTGGCTTGCACAAGGCCAATGGCTCCAGCAGTGAGAGTTCTGTCAGAGAGGAGGGAAGGGCAAGTGGTTGTCTTCTCCAGCGGGTGCTTGACCACACAGACCCTGGCCGCATGGAGAGCAGCACACTCTCAGGGCCCCAGGGTGGGAAATGCAGCTACTCCCACGGAGAGGGGTGCTCCATTCACCGCCAGCATGGGCTTGAACAGACATGGGTTACCTAGCACTCTCCTACCCAGCAGATATGTGCACAGCTGTTTTGGGCCTGCTCCTGCATGTCTGGGCTACCTCCCACAACCCCAGCTCTGAGGAAACAGCCCCTGAGCCCAGAGCTTCAGGAACCGCGTTTCGGCCCAGCCTGGAAGACAAGTGCACAGCATGCAGGAAAGCGAGGCTCCTTGGGGAAAGAGGAGGCAGCCCAGCTGTGTGCATTTGCAAGCCCTGATGGGGAAGGTACGAGTGCGTGGGCAGAAGGGCAGAACTCCCACTCTGCTCAGAGGGCCGATCTGGCAGAGTCCCTGGTGCGAGGCTGCTCGGCCCTTAGCGAGCCTTGCCCAGACTTGCCTAGATGCTAGTCTTACTTCGCAGGAAGGAGCAGTCTGTGGGTACCTTGGGGATGTCACGGACAGCTTCCAGGCCTCAGGTCCGCTCCTGACTTGCCTTTGGACCTAGGACCCAGGCCTCCTTGGGGAGGGGTTAGGGGCCGTTGGCTTGCACAATGCCAATGGCTCCAGCAGTGAGAGTTCTGTCAGAGAGGAGGGAAGGGCAAGTGATTGTCTTTTCCAGTGGGTGCTTGGCCACACAGACCCTGGCCGCACGGAGAGCAGCACACTCTCAGGGCCCCAGGGTGGGGAATGCAGCCACTCCCACAGAGAGGGGTGCTCCGTTCACCACCGGCATGGGCTTGAACAGACGTGGGTTGCCTAGCACTCTCCTACCCAGCAGATATGTGCACAGCTGTTTTGGGTCTGCTCCTGCATGTCTGGGCTTCCTCCCACAACCACAGCTCTGAGGAAACAGCCCCTGAGCCCAGAGCTCCAGGAACCACATTTCGGCCCAGCCTGGAAGACAAGTACACAGCATGCAGGGAAGCGAGGCTCCTCGGGGGAAGACTAGGCAGCCCAGCTGGGGGTGTCTGCCAGCCCTGAAGGGGCAGGCCCAAGTGTGAGGGCAGAAGATAGACCTGCCACTCTGCTCACAGGCCCATTCTGGCAGATCCCTGGGTGCGAGGCTGCTCTACCCTGAGCGAGCATTGCCGACACTTGCCTAGAAGCTAGGCTTGCTGCCCAGGAAGGATAAACCTGTGGGTGGCTGGAGGACGTCACTGGAGCTTTCCTATCCAGAGCCCTGCTCCCGCCTTGCCTTTGGACCTAGGCCCCAGGCCTCTTTCGGGAGGGGTTAGGAGCCGGTGGATTGCACACTGCCAAGGGCTCCAGGAGTGAGAGCCTTGTTAGAGGGAAGGAAAGGCAAGAGGATAGCTTCCCAGTGGGTGCTTAGCCGCACTGACCCAGCGCCGCAGGGAGAGCAGCAGGTTCTCAGGGCCCCAGGGTGGGTAATGCAGCGACCATGCTTAGAGGGGGGCTCCATTCACACCCAGCAAGGGCTTGACAGATGTGGGTCCCCTAGCACTCTCCAACCCAGCACACACCCTGGACCTCGGCACACAACCTGGACCTCAGCACAGGGCATTTCAGCACTCACCCTGGACCCTGGCACAGGGCACCTTGGCACACACCCTGGACCTCGGCACAGGGCACTTGGCACACACCCCGGATCTTGGCACAGGGCACTTCTGCACACACCCAGACCATGGCATATGGCACTTCAGCACACACACCAGACCTCGGCACAGGGCACTTCAGCACACACACCAGACCTTGGCAAAGGGCATTTTGGCACACACCCTGGCCTTCGGCAGAGGGGACTTCAGCACACAGCCCGGACCTTGGCACAGGGCACTTCGGCACACTCCCCAGACCTCGCACAGGGCACTTCAGCACAAACTCTGGACCTTCGCTCAGGGCACTTCGGCACACACCCCAGACCTCAGCACAGGGCACTTTGGCACACACCCCAGACCTTGGCACAGGGCACTTCGGCATGCACCCCGGATCTTGGAACAGGGCACTTCGGTACACAAACCGAACATCGGCACACTCCCCGGACTTCGGCACAGGGCACTTTGGCACACACTTTGGACCTCAGCACAGGGCACTTTGGCACACACCCTGGACCTCGGCACAGGGCACATCAGCATATGCAACAATGGCTGAAGCCTCAGTACACCAAAGGGAATGAGAGAAGAAGTTTAGTGCCCGTGCCCGCTGGGTGTTTACCCTCAACAACTATACGGTGGAAGAAGCGGAAAAGTAAGAAGCATTCCTGATGAGATCATGAAATATTTAGTTGTTGGGCTCGAGGTTGGTGCTGGTGGGACTGCGCACCTTCAGAGGTTTGTGAATTTGAAAAGAAATTGCGTCTCATGCAAATGAAAAAGCTGATTAGTCCTCACACCCATTTGGAGCCCGCCCGGGATACAGACTGAGAAAATGAGAAGCATTGTAAGAAGGACAGCAATATGTTGGTTGAGAAAGGAGAGCCTAGCAAGCAGGGGAAGCGTACTGACCTTGCCACTGCTGTGGAGACTCTCCTGGAGAAGAGGAGCTTGCCATCCGTAGCCGTTGCTCACCCGAAGGTGTTTGTGAAGTATTTTTGCGGGCTTGCCCAGCTCATGCTGACACACCCTGATCTGGAGATATCGCGGAGCTGGAAGAGTGATGTCATCATGTGGGTGGGCCCTCCTGACACTGGCAAGTCACGTGTCTGCCAGCAGAGGGTGCACAATGGATACTGGAAGCCCCATGGAATGTGGTGACATGGCTATGAGGACCATAATGAAGTTGTGATTGATGACTTTTATGGATGGCTCCCTTTTGATGAACTGCTCCGGATCTGTGATTGATACCCTTATAGGGTAGAGACTAAGGGGGGCACTCGGAATTTTGTGGCCAAGACCATTTACATTACATCGAACAAGATGCCCAATGAGTGGTACAGCGAGGAGATCAGCAACAAGGCTGCCCTCTACCGTCAGATTACGGAGGTGCACGTCTGCGAGAAAGACAGCTTTGTTAGGCCCCCTCCCCGCTTTATGTGGAATCATAAGATTAACTACTGACTGCCCAGTGAACCCCCTCCCCTGGGATTAGGATTAGGCACTCTCTGCCAGGTGACCCCCTTCCCCTGTTTTTAGGGTTAGGCCTGTCCCCGGCATTGCCAGCCGCTTTTGTGACTTAGGGTTAGATCTGGATTGTGTGATCCCTAAACCTACCCCTAACCCTAACCCTGAGCCTAACCCTAACCCACCCAAACCCTAACTCTAACCCTAGTATTACCCCAAACTGAGGCACAGGGCACATCGGCACACGCACCCTCTGCCTGGTGGCTCCCCTCCCCTGATATTAGGGTTAGGCCTGTCCCTGGCATTGCTGATCACTTTTTTTTAGAGTTATATCTGGATTGTATGATCCCTAAACCTAACCCTAACCCTAACTCACCCTAACCCTAACTCTAACCCTAACCCTAACCCTAACCCTAACTCTAGTATTACCCCGGACCTCGGCACAGGGCACACAGGCACACGCACCCTCTGCCCAGTGCCCCCCCTCCTCTTTGATTAGGGTTAGGCCTCTCCCCGGCATTGCAGACCGCTTTTGTGACTTAGGGTTAGATCTGGATTGTGTCATCCCAAACCCTAACCCTAACCCTAAACCCTAACCCTAGCCCTAACTCTAAAACTTAACCCTATCCCTCTAACCTTAACCCTAACCCTAACTGTGTGCCGAGATATAGTATTACCCCCACTTTGGCACATGGCACACAGGCAACACCCTCCAACCCTCTAACCCTAAACGCCTGTGATTAGGTTTAACCCTATCCCTCTAAACCTAACACTAACCCTAATCCTAAAACCTAACCCTGACCCTAAACCTAACCCTAACCCTAATCCCTAACCCTAACACTTACCCTAACCCTAACCCCTAGCCCCTAATGCTAACCCTAACCCATAACCCTAACCCTAACCCCTAACCCCTAACCCTAACCCTTAAACCCAAGCCTAACCCTAACTAATAACCCTAACTCTAAACCTAACCCTCTAACCCTAACCCACTAACCTTTACCCTAAACCTAAACCGTAACCCTAACTCTTAATCCTAACCGCTAACCCTAATCCCGAACCCTAACCCGAAAGCCTAACACTAACCCTAACCCTAACTGCTAACCCTAACCCCTAACCCNCTGTGTATTCTTGCCACCTCTTCTTAATATCTTCTGCTTCTGTTAGGTCCATACCATTTCTGTCCTTTATTGTGCCCATCTTTGCATGAAATGTTCCCTTGGTATCTCTAATTTTCTTGAAGAGATCTCTAGTATTCCCTATTCTAATATTTTCCTATATTTCTTTGCACTGATCGCTGAAGAAGGCTTTCTTCTCTCTCCCTGCTATTCTTTTGAACTCTGCATTCGAATGGGTATATCTTTTCTTTTCTCCTTTATATGTTAGTGAAGTGAAAGTCACTCAGTTGTGTCTGTGACCCCATGAACTTTACAGTCCATGGAATTCTCCAGGCCAGAATACTGGAAGGGATAGCCTTTCCATTCTCCAGGGGATCTTCCCAACCCAGGGATTGAACCCCAGTCTCCCACATTGCAGGGGGATTCTTTGTCAGCTGAGCCACAAGGGAAGCATTATCTATGTACTAAATACTTTCCTAGACTTGAATAAAGAGTTGCAGGAAAAATAAATGTCTGTTCTCACGGAAGCTAGCAGACAAATAAAAAGACTTTCAAAAATACCTCCACACAAATATCACATATATGCACAGGTAACAAAGGCAATTGTCACCATGCATTGATTAATTCCTGTCACAAGTAGCTATTGTTCTCGCTCTGTATTATACCCTATCACACCTGGAGAATGGATTATGAAGCTACATAAAATAGCTCAAGCCTTCGAGCAATGGTAGGATAAGAAAAAGTAGTAAACAAGTGACTGCAGTAAAATACTATTTATGCAGAAAACATTTAGACAGTGCACTATATATTCATAATTTGATATTGAGCAAAACTGATATCATCTCATGTAGCTAACATTCTAGAAAAGATAAGACACAAAATGAGAAAAGTAAGAATATCCTAGTGACAGGAGGAAGACCAAGGGGTTCGAGGGTGGGTGTTCCTTTTTTACCCAGAGGGAATACTTGGATGATTTTAAAGACATGCTCCTAAGTCCTTTGGCACTCCACTCCTAACATGCAGAGTCCAATTCACCTCCTTTTGAATACGTATCGGCGTTAGTAACTCACTTGTAATTAAATGTGACAGAGGTGACACCATGTGACTCAAGAGGCAAGCTCATAAAAAGTAAGACTGCTTCGCTTGGCCCTCTGAACCTTGAGACCCTGCCCTGGGAACCTGGTAACCATATTGTGGTGATGCTCAGGTGACCTGGCTAGACATCACACAAAGGTCCTGGTTGAAAGACCCAGCTGAGGCTGTAGCCAGTGACCACATCAGTCACCAGACCTGAGTGGGTGAGCTTCTCAATGATGCCAGCCTTTAAGCAGCAAAGGAGCCTTACCTCCATCAAGTTTCACTCAAGTTTCAGGTCTGTGAGTGGAATGGACGTGATCATTGTTTCAAGACACAATAGCTCTGGGGTGATTTGTCACACAGCCAGAGGCACCTGAGCTGTATCAAGTGGGTTTGATAACTTTCTGCATGTTGACAGTGGCTATGAGAAATATCAACAACCTCAGATATGCAATGATACCAGTCTAATGGCGGGAAGTAAAGAGGAACTAAAGAGTCTCTTGATGAGGGTGAAAAAGCTGGTGTGAAACTCAACATTCAAAAAATCTAAGATGGTGGCATTTGGTCCCATCATTTCATGGCAAATAGAAGGGGAAAAATGGAAACTGTGGCAAATTTTATTTTGTGGGGCTCCATAATCACTGCAGATGGTGACTGCAGCCATGAAATTAAGAGACGCTTGCTTCTTGGAAGGAAAGCTATAACAAACCTTTTGGTGGTGGTGTCATTCTGTCACGAAGTCACATTTGACTCTTCGCAACCCCGTACACCGCAGCACTCCAGGCTTCCACTCTCTCCCCGAGTTTGCTCAAAGTTGTGTTCGGTAAGTTGATGATGCTATTTAACCAGCCCCTCCTCTGACCCCCCATCTCTTCTTTTGCCTTCAACCTTTCCCAGCATCAGGATCTGTTCCATGAGTCAGTTCTTTACGTCAGGCGGCCAAAATATTGGACTTTCAGTTTCATCAGGCCTTCCAATGAATATTCAAGGTTAATTTCCTTTAGGATGGGCTGGTCTGATCTCCTTGCAGTCCAAGGGACTCTCAAGAGTCTTCAGAACCACAGTTCAGAAACATCAATTCTTTGGCTCTCAACCTTCTTTATGGTCCAACTCTCGCATCCATACATGACTACTGGAAAAACCATAGCTTTGACTATGTGGACCTTTGTCAGCAAAGTGGCATCTACTCTAGAGATAAGAAAGCAATGCTCCAGTGAACTGGGTGCTTCTGAAAAGTCTTCAGCCACCAGTTGATGATGCCTCTTTCACCCTTATCAAGAGACTCTTTAATTTCTCTTTACTTCCTGCCATTAGACTGGTGTAATTGCATATCTGAGGTTGTTGATATTTCTCCAGGTCCTTCTCCTTCTCCAGAACCAGGCCACCATCACCAAGCTGCACAGTCAGTGGGTCAAAGCATCCATCTTCTTCTTTCTCCTGGTCCATGCTTCTCCTGCCCTTCTCTATTCCTGTGACTTTGCCATGGAAGCAAAGGATGAAGGAGGGCACCCAATCCTGCATAATTCAAAATCTGTGCTTTCATCGTCCAGGTAACAGCAAGACAGAAGAGTCATCAACCTCAGTCTGCCTTTACAAATTATTTTCTCTTTTTGGTCAGATATGCTATTATGCCTATCCCATGAGAATACTTTTTGTAAGTAGGCTACATTGATATGGCTCTCAGTATCATTTAAGCAAAACCACATATATAGCTAGAAAACTTAAGTTTAAATCCCAGTTCTTCTATCAACTAATCGTAGAGCCCTTGCCCTATTGCTTAACCTGTGTCAATCTCCGTTTCCTCATCTACTAAATAAAGCACAGTAATACCCACCACTCAGGGCTGTTTGCCCAGGATCCATATGCAACAGAGAACACAGGCTTTGGGACCTGCCCCATACTTCCTTCCCTGATCTGAGTCAGTTTCCTTGCTGAAAATTGGAAAGGGACTCTCCTCCTGTGGTACAAATATTATTTCAAGTCACTCTCTCACCAATTCTCTCTCAAAGGCAAAATGATCCTCTAACATGAATGAGATGAAACCGCCCTGGCAAATGACCTTTTCGATGTGTGAATCGCTGTGCAATGCAAACTGTAAAGATTTTTAGTTGAGTAATTGGAGCACAAAGCATGTCACCACTCACAAGCTCTGAACCCTATTTCACCATTATTTCTTACTGGAATCCATTAGGACAAGACATAAAGAAACCTCAAACAGGCAGCAAAAATATTTCACTTTGGTAGTTACCAGTTACTCTGCCTTTTATAGATACAAATGGTTTCTGTGTTGATGAGTTCATCTTTGTGAAGATAGAATCTGCTGATCTAGTCTTTTTGAGAAACTGTGGAGTTTGCAAGTGGGCTGCAGGAAAAGTCCTGTGTGCTTTCTAGGCATCTCTCCTTGTGATCTCAGTCAGGGGCTCCTGGGGTGAGGTGCACTTCCCACCCACGTGAGAACACACAGAGCAGATTCTGGGTCTAAGTAGCCCAAGGCAGGCTTCTGGCTGGTGTGGCTCAGAAGCCAAGTCCTGCCCTTGATTTGACCTGCCTTTTTTCCAGTCTCCCTCATTCCTCATTCCGTCATCGCCTGCTCTTCTATTGCCCACCACCAGCATCCAAGCATGTCCGTTAGCTCGGGGTAACCTTTCAAAGGACACAGGATGTGGTTTTTCCTCCAGGGTTACCAGGTAGATTCAGAAATGAACAGTGCCCATGAATATTTAATGAACAGCTTAATATGCCAAAGCAAGGAATGCTAGAATCTAGGGGTGAGGTCCCAACCAGCTGACTTTAATTTTTAGTGAGATGTTTTCCTTTCTGGCTTCCCCAATCTGAAGTCAGATGCTGATTAAAAATATCACACCCAGATCCTCTAGCCAGCTCTGCACAAAGGATGCTGACATGAGCTATACAAGAGTATACTCTATACTCTAACAAGAGTCTGTGAGGTGTATATATTGCGGATGAGCAAATCCAGATCCAAAGAGTTGGGGTAAATTGCCTGATGTTACACAGCTAATAAATGAAAAACTAGGATGGAAACCCACGTTATCTGCCTTAGAAACCAAGCTGTAAGTGGACAGACTTGTAAGGTATTGCATATTCTGTGCATAACCTATTTAAAATTGAAATTGCTTTTAGTTTGCCCCTTAATTAGTTCATAACCATTGACCTAATGTGCTGTCTCATTTCCTGCTCTGAATTGGAAATGAGAAGAAATTGAAACAACCCGTTATTATTCATTTTTACTATTCTATCATGGTCCTTGCAAATTTTCAATTACCCAAATCATGTCATTTCTTCAACTGCACAAGCCAATGTCAAAAGGACCTGGGTGGCATGGTGCCTCCTGTAAAACCATCCCCATGCTTTCCTGTTTCAGAGAACGGCTCTCACAATGAGACTGTTTCCATATAACTTTAAAGACATTGTTTTGAATCCTCGCAAGCTCAAAGGTCCTTCATGTGAAGTGAAGATTTTGAATTCCATCCAAGCAGAGAGCACACCTGTTCACACCTGCACTGGAGGGTGGTCTGCTGAATGGGGAGCCCAGGGCAGTTTCAAAACACCTCCGGACTGGTGGGTGCAGCCCGCCCTGTTCCTGTGCAGATTCAAGGTATTTTCTTCCTGCCCACTTTATGATGTTTTTCTTTACTTCTAGTCTTTTGTGCTAGGATTTAAACGTTTCCACTAGAGAAGTAGGAATATTCTATTTGTCCCTGTCATGTCCCTGTGAAGGAGGACATTTGTCCTTGATGTTCATTCATTTCACAGTCAGACAAGGACTTTGAGAGCCGCCACTGGTGGGCAGGCTCTTGGAGCCCAGGCGCCCCTGAACCATCACCCATGCATCCTGGGGAGAGGGGCCGCGATCAGCCTGTGTCCACAGCCCCCAGCTCTTTCCTCCACGACACCGCACAGTTGTTCCTTTCTTTACCTTGGGGTGCAACTGAGCAGAACATGATGAGTGCCTCACCGGGCCCATCTCTCAAGGCAGGATAAAGAGACCACAAGTCGAGGCTGTGTCACTCTCCCTTTCTGTCCCATTCATTCAAGTCTTTGTTCTTTCCTTCAAGAGCTATCACGTGTTTATTCTGTGTGAGGACTGCTTCGCTGTTGCTAAGTTGCTTCAGTAATGTCCGACTCTGCTGGTGCCTAAATCACACGGTCTCCGTGCTCAGAAAATGAAGGAGAAGGAGGATGGATGAGGGGAGGGAGGAGGGAGGAGGGGAGGGAGGANATGCATATGTCAGGACTGCAGCTATCTGGGATTTCTCTCTAATTTGCTGTAAGTATTCAACTGCTCTTAAAAAATTGTCTTAATTTTTAAAAAGATAACCGATATACTACTTCCATTAAACATTGTACAAGAAGCCCTGGTCAGTGAAATAAGACCAGGAAAATAAATAAAAGATACATGTATTCGAAAATAAAATATCTTCCTTTGTGTGCACTGGAAAACTTACGGAACTTACAAACAAAATAAAACAAAAAGTACACTAGTAAGAAGGTTTAGTATGGTTGCAGAATATAAGATTAACATGTAAAAATCAATTGTATTTCTATACACCAGCAAAGAAAAGGAAAATAAAAATATTTATTATAGCAGCAAAATATCAAACACTTAAGAAGTAATCTGTCAAGAGTTACATAAGATCTTTGCACTGAAAACTAAAAATTGTTGTTAAGAGATACTGAAGACATTGGAAGACTCAATATTGTCAAGTTATCGGTTCTATCCAAACTGATCACGAATTTCAATATAATCACAATCAAAAGCCCAGCAGGGTAATTTAAATATTCTTAAGAAAGTGCAAATAATCTAAAATAACCATAACAATTTTGAAAAAGAACAACTTTGAGATTTTCAATACCTGCTTCAGAACATTAATACAGTTATACAGTATTAATACATTAATACAGTAATGTTTTAATACAGCAGTAATCAAGACATTGTGCTGTTGGCGTAAGAAGACAAGTAGGTCGACGAAGCACAGTCCAATCTAGTAATAGATTCACAAAACATGGTTGATTCATTTTTACAAGACCTTAAGTCAATTCATTAAACAAAAGGAAGTTTTTTTAAAAAACAAATATTGCTAAAATAACTGGATGCCCATATTTAGAAAAATAAACTCAATCTCTACACATACATAAAATCTATGTAAGTGTATGTATGAAAGTGAAAGTGTTACTTGCTCAGTAGTGTCTGACTCTTTGCAACTTCATGGACTGTAGCTCACCAGGCTCCTCTGTCCATGGAATTCGTTAGGCAAGATTGCTGGAGTGGGTAGCCATTTCCTTCTCCAGGGGATCTTCCCAACCCAGGGATGGAACCCAGGTCCCCTGAATTGCAGGCAGATTCATTTCCATCTGAGCCACCAGAAAAGTCCAAGTGTATGTATAGTAATATTAATATATAACAAAAATTAATTTGAGATGGATAATCTAAATGTAAAGCTAGAACAATGAAGCCACTAGAGGAAAACATATCGGAACATTGTGTGACCTGGGAATAAGCAAAGATTTCTGAGGACATATGAAAGAGAAAAATTGAGAAATTGATAAGTTAATGAAAATTAAAGGGACATCATTAAGAAAATGAATAGGTAAGCCACAGACTGGGAGGCATATTTGTAAAGTATATATCTCACAAAAAATTCATATCCATAAACATAAGCAAATCCTATACTCAACAACCTAGAACAAACATGGGCAAAAGAACAGAGCAAAAAAGGATATGAAAATGTATAAANTAGGTAAGCCACAGACTGGGAGGCATATTTGTAAAGTATATATCTCACAAAAAATTCATATCCATAAACATAAGCAAATCCTATACTCAACAACCTAGAACAAACATGGGCAAAAGAACAGAGCAAAAAAGGATATGAAAATGTATAAAGTGCACAAGAAAAGGTGTTCAACATCATTGATCTTGATGAAAAATTAAAAGCACAATGAGATACCATTTCCCTCCCACTAAAATCAGAAAGACTGACATGGCTAAAGTTTAAAGGGAATGTGGAGCAAATAAAATTCTTGTATTTGGTTGCTAGGATTGTAAAATGGTAAAAGTCTTGGAAAACTGGAAGTTCCTTATAAAATTAAACATATAGCTTCCCTATGGTCCAGAATTGCCACTCCTACATCTTTACCTGAGAGAAATGAAAACAAATGTCTACCAAACACTTGTATGAGCACGTTGAGAGCAACTTTATTTATAATAGTCGGATGGGAAATGGTACAAATGTCCCTCAACATGTGGGTGATTAGTCCAGTTGGAGTGTTTGCATGCAGTTGAATACTCTTGAGCAATGAAAAGAGATGGACTATAGATACACATGACAGTTTGGATGAATCTCAGAAAATGCAACAGGAGTTGCACAGAAGCAAGTACCCACTATGAGAGTCTATTTATATGAAGTCCAGGAATAAGGATGATGATAGAAATCTGATCAATGAGAGAAGGGTGTAGGGCTGGTAGTGGTTGTTTACTGCCTAGGAGATTGGTAGAGAGAGAAAGGTTCTAGGTCTTTTTATGGGCAGTTATTGCAAGTTGTACAAAACTAAGTTAGATTACCTTATTCTCCTCTTTGATAGTTTCAGTTGCCCTTAGATGTAACCCAAGTGGCTAGGTTTCTGTGTTTTTTTTTTCATCTGCACTTATAACAGTTTAAAGGTTTTATTTACTGTATTTAGCTATTTCCTGTAATAGGTTTGGTTCCGAAGGCAGGGACTATGCCAATCTTGTTCCTGATTACATCTCCAGTGCTCATATGTAGCTGCTCATTACATTTCAGCTCTTTTCTCTTTCCTTCGCTTCCACTCCTCAAGGAACTGAAAATGAACCACCAAGTCTTGAACTAGAACTTGCAACACACATTATTCTTTCTGGATTTAGCTTAGCTATATTTCTGAAACTGGCTTTCATCACATACATGTTGTATCGAGGGATGGGATATGATGTCCAGGTGAAAGGACTGGAGTTCCTGCCAATGAAACAGCAGGTGTTTTCCAGCAATCCTAACACTAGTGATTAATCAAAATGCAGTTTTCTCATACTGTAGATTCAGTCCTGGTGGGTGATTAGTCCTGGTGAGAAGAAATTATTGCCTTCCATTGAGTAGAAAATAGTGTTTAAAATATGATTGAGTTTACTGTTTATGTCCTTGAACTGGAATGAATCATCCTAGCAATGGATACCATACAGGATAACACTAGATGTATCACAGAGAATACATCTACCATCTGTTATGTATATACATTTCTGGACTACCAACCAATTTAACAACAGAGAGAAGCTGTAGCCGTATTTTTGAAATGAAGAAATAAATTACTACAAAGACATAGATACAAAAGGGCGCCCACTACTCTTTCCGTTTTTACATAAAATAAACATCTAGTAACTGTAAATGATGAGAATCCCAATGTATTCTATACAAAATTTCCTTTTGGAAATAGTGGTTCTGTTGAAACAACACTGGAGTCTCTGGTGGAAGACAACAAAGTACGCATTTCTGCTCTCACTACCTGTCTGTCCATCATGGATTCGCTGGGGCCTGAGCTCTTCTGGAGCCCATGTCTTCTCTGAGATTAAAGAAGAAGAAATAACCACCAATAGGAACACAGCTGATAGTCATAATGGAGAGAAAAAGGACAAGTAGAAGATTGTTCAATGCTCTTGAAGCCCCCCCTCCCACCGGCCCAAAAGACAACTTGCATTTCTTGTCCAAACTGAGTCACAAGGTCACTTCTAAGTCTGAGGTCGACAGGACACTGCAACTCTACTATGTTCCTGGAAGGGGGAGAGCTGAGAATAGTGGGTAAACAGCATTCATGATCAGCATCCCAGTGAAAGTTGGACCTTTTCTTTTATGACCACCATCGAGACAGTCATCACACCTCATGTGCTAGTTATGAGGCACTAAGTCTCGACTGGTTGCCAGGTACTGTGCTTTACTCATTAGCTTCTTTCTTCATCACAAAAACTTAATCTTGTAGATAATATTGTTAAGCTGCATTTTTAGATGAGAAAATAAAGACTGGAGAAGAAAGAAGTTATGCCCAGGTCATAAATTCAATAAGGGAAGGAGCCAGGATTTGAACATAGATACATCTGAGTCCAGGGCTTGTACTCTAAACTACCATGNAGGCGTCATAGAAACGACTGAGCGTGCGCGCACTCACACACACACACACACTCACCTCACTCACTCACTCTCACTCACTCCCCATCTCAGGGCCTTTGCATGGCTCTTCCCTGTGTCTGCTTTTTGCAGGGCTTTTCACATGCTGTGGCCTCCGCCTCCAGGTTTCAGAATATACATATTCCAGAGGGGCCTTTGGCAAGGACATTATCTAAAGTGGGCTCACTTGTTTCCCAGTTGGTCTCTATTAAAACACCATCTTTATTTATTTATCCCTTCTCACTTGAAATTATACGTCTGTTATGTGCCTCTCCCACTGGAATGTCGGCTCCTTGCAGGTTGGGTGATACGTGTCTGTTTTTCTGTGGTGTGCCCAGTGCCGGCTACAGAGCAAGCTTGCTTAATTCACTCTTTCTCAGGCAGCCCGTGAGCTCTTGAGGGCAGTGACCTGTACTTAGAAGGCTCTCTGCCTAACATGGTGCCAGACACAGAATAAGCATTCAATATGTATTGTTGATCAGTTGCTCCATCGTGTCTGACTCTGCAACCCCATGAACTGCAGCACGCCAGGCCTCCCTGTCCTTCACTGTCTCTCAGACTGCTCAATATATATTAGTGGAATCGAAATCACTGGATTGCATTTCAGTTCCTTTCTGTATAGACTGTTCCTGTTTCCGCCTCCTCATTGTGTAGCCTTTATCTGTTCCCAAAGCATAAGTGAAAATAAGATGGGGGTGGCTTTCATAATAAGAGGAGTATTCCCCAGGCAGAGATGGGAAACCCCACAATCCAGGGTTGTGGGGTTGGGGGTTTCTCAGAACCAGAGAGGCAGGGGTGTTTACCCAGCTGCACAGCCCTAAGAAAGGGGATGATGGGTAGGAGGTCTGCACCTTTATCTCCAGCATATTCAGGGCTGTTTTTCAAAAGAATTTTAAAACATTTTAAGTTTAGTTTGTCCCCATCTCCATCTACTTCCTTCTGAGAGAGGTAACAGGGCTGAGTGCTGGTTTCAGAGAAAGATGGACAGATGAGAAGCTGTTAAGACAGTTCTGTTACCCAATGACCAAACTACCCTAGCTGTTAGGGCAGGTGACAGCTGTGGCAAGAGCTGTGGATGTGCTCGTTCCTGCGGCCCCTGGCTGGGCTGAGCATGAGGCAGGCTCAGGATGGAAATGTGGCCGTTAGGGATGGGATGGTCACCACAGCCACCAACCCCACCCTCTCCAGGACTCCCAGAACATCACTCTCTTCCCCTCCTGCTGCCCTACAGGCTTCCTGGGTACTTCATGCACCATCCAGGCCTGGCAAATCCCTGCAGGGGAGGAAGCGGGGGTGGATGCTCCTGAAACTGCTATTAGGAAGAGGTAATCCTGGAATTCTGAGCCTATTTGTCTTCAGTGTGGCAAACATTCATTCATTCAATAGGCATTTCTTGAGTTGAGTTGACTTAAGGGCCATGGAGTCCTAGGAACTGGAAAATCAATGGAGAAGCAAGAAAGACACAGGTCTCTGACCTCAGGGGAGACAAGCAATTATACCACAGAAGTGCTGTGATGGAGAGAGGAATATAGGGTACTAGGAGAGCAGAAAGGAGGGGCTTGGCAGACTGCAGACTGACCATAAATACTGGTAGGGAAAAGTGAATACATGATTATTCAATATTGTCCTGTGGCTGCTCCATTTCAAGCGAGTTACAGGGAAGGCTTTCATGCTGAGACCTGGGAATCCAGTTGCCAAGTGTAACACTGCTTGGGCCTTAAAACACACTGTCCACAGATACAAACCGTCCCAAGAAATAAGCCTGGAGGAGACTGTTCATAAGAAGAGGACACCCATGGATCCCCGTACTGTGAAAGTTCTGTGGCTTCTTCTGACTTTGTGCCCATTTCCTCTCTCCCTCATTCCCTGTATCGGGGCTGTCATGCAACTCAGCCGTGAGGCGATGAAGGACAGAGGTGAAGGAGCGGGGGCGGGTAGCCAGGACACTGCCGGGGGCATCCTCAAAGGCACCAGGAGACTCCCTGGAGTAGGGTGGCAGGGGCTGCAATACTTGCCTGAATGGCACCGAGGTTTTCAATGAGCTGCTCCGGAGTGGATGATCCCAGGAGAACGGAACTCACACCCTCGTTTCTCAGGCACCACGCTGGAAGAGAGAGCACCGGGTCAGGAAGGCAAGGCACTTCTGACTGTTGATGAGTTTGCAAACACCATCTGCAGCTTCCTCTGTCTCAACCAAAACGTGTTAACTTTGTGGGAGGATGGAGGTGCACTCCGGGATTAAGACCCGTAGCAGCGCCCCCTGTCGTGTGGAGGACTTGGTAGAATCCGTGCACGTGAACTGTGGCCTTCGGCCTCCTCTGCCCCACTGGGCATCCAGTCCAGGAACACAGCCTTGTTCCTGAAGACACCTGACACAGCTCATGGATGGACGTCCGGATTCCTGTTTCCAGCTGTCCTTCACCATCTCATTCATGCTGTCACTTTCCCCTCATCTGTTATGTGGAGTCCTTGTAGACTCTGGGTATCTGATCTGGATCCTTTTCCACTGACCTGTCAGCCCTGTCTGGACTCCCTCTCTTCCTGACATGAGATTCATGGAGATCATCTCTCTTGCTAACCCCCTAACCTCTCACTCCGCCTTTACCTGTAGCAGCCTCTACCCTTAAACCCCTATGCAATCTTGGCCCTGTTGAGATGTGTATAAGAGACAGCACACACACACTCACCTCACTCACTCACTCTCACTCACTCCCCATCTCAGGGCCTTTGCATGGCTCTTCCCTGTGTCTGCTTTTTGCAGGGCTTTTCACATGCTGTGGCCTCCGCCTCCAGGTTTCAGAATATACATATTCCAGAGGGGCCTTTGGCAAGGACATTATCTAAAGTGGGCTCACTTGTTTCCCAGTTGGTCTCTATTAAAACACCATCTTTATTTATTTATCCCTTCTCACTTGAAATTATACGTCTGTTATGTGCCTCTCCCACTGGAATGTCGGCTCCTTGCAGGTTGGGTGATACGTGTCTGTTTTTCTGTGGTGTGCCCAGTGCCGGCTACAGAGCAAGCTTGCTTAATTCACTCTTTCTCAGGCAGCCCGTGAGCTCTTGAGGGCAGTGACCTGTACTTAGAAGGCTCTCTGCCTAACATGGTGCCAGACACAGAATAAGCATTCAATATGTATTGTTGATCAGTTGCTCCATCGTGTCTGACTCTGCAACCCCATGAACTGCAGCACGCCAGGCCTCCCTGTCCTTCACTGTCTCTCAGACTGCTCAATATATATTAGTGGAATCGAAATCACTGGATTGCATTTCAGTTCCTTTCTGTATAGACTGTTCCTGTTTCCGCCTCCTCATTGTGTAGCCTTTATCTGTTCCCAAAGCATAAGTGAAAATAAGATGGGGGTGGCTTTCATAATAAGAGGAGTATTCCCCAGGCAGAGATGGGAAACCCCACAATCCAGGGTTGTGGGGTTGGGGGTTTCTCAGAACCAGAGAGGCAGGGGTGTTTACCCAGCTGCACAGCCCTAAGAAAGGGGATGATGGGTAGGAGGTCTGCACCTTTATCTCCAGCATATTCAGGGCTGTTTTTCAAAAGAATTTTAAAACATTTTAAGTTTAGTTTGTCCCCATCTCCATCTACTTCCTTCTGAGAGAGGTAACAGGGCTGAGTGCTGGTTTCAGAGAAAGATGGACAGATGAGAAGCTGTTAAGACAGTTCTGTTACCCAATGACCAAACTACCCTAGCTGTTAGGGCAGGTGACAGCTGTGGCAAGAGCTGTGGATGTGCTCGTTCCTGCGGCCCCTGGCTGGGCTGAGCATGAGGCAGGCTCAGGATGGAAATGTGGCCGTTAGGGATGGGATGGTCACCACAGCCACCAACCCCACCCTCTCCAGGACTCCCAGAACATCACTCTCTTCCCCTCCTGCTGCCCTACAGGCTTCCTGGGTACTTCATGCACCATCCAGGCCTGGCAAATCCCTGCAGGGGAGGAAGCGGGGGTGGATGCTCCTGAAACTGCTATTAGGAAGAGGTAATCCTGGAATTCTGAGCCTATTTGTCTTCAGTGTGGCAAACATTCATTCATTCAATAGGCATTTCTTGAGTTGAGTTGACTTAAGGGCCATGGAGTCCTAGGAACTGGAAAATCAATGGAGAAGCAAGAAAGACACAGGTCTCTGACCTCAGGGGAGACAAGCAATTATACCACAGAAGTGCTGTGATGGAGAGAGGAATATAGGGTACTAGGAGAGCAGAAAGGAGGGGCTTGGCAGACTGCAGACTGACCATAAATACTGGTAGGGAAAAGTGAATACATGATTATTCAATATTGTCCTGTGGCTGCTCCATTTCAAGCGAGTTACAGGGANTTCACTATTCTCTTCCTCTTTTGTTCTCATGGATTTTTGATTTCTTACTATTCTCCTCCTCTTTATCAAGAAAACATAATCAAATTTCTCTCATTCTAAAATAAGCCTCTGAACTTGCCTGGTGGTCCGGTGGTTAAGAATCCACCTGCCAACACAGGGGACATGGGTTCGATCCCTGGGTTGGGAAGATCTCCTGGAGGAGGGAATGGCAACCCACTCCAGTATTCTTGCCTGGAGAATTCCATGGACAGAAGAGACTGGCGGGCTACACAGTCCATGGGGACACAGAGTCAGACATAATTGAGTGACTAATACATTTTATCATCACACTATGTTAAAATTATCCATTACTTTCCTGACTTGTCCACCAGAGTGTGACATGTGTGTTATTTGCAGTACCCAGCCCAGCACCTGCACAGAGTAGGTGCTTATTAGATGTTGGTTGAGTAAATGGGGGCGTGAATAATCGATGGGCATCCCTTAAGACCCCTCCTCCCTCTTTTTGCTCAGGCTGTGCTACCAACTGATGCTGTTAAGCTGTTACCATGCTCAGACCATTTAAGGCAATCACTAAATCCTTCCACATGGGCAAAATAATGCCCGATGAAGGCAACAAGCCAAATGATCCCAGGCTTTTTTTTTTTTTTTTGGCTGCTTTATTTCCTGCTTTGCACTTAGAACTTTTTTTTGGCACTTGTGGAAGTTCTGAGCAGGGCACTGGGAAAATTATTGCCCATAAACTACTTGATGTCAGCAACAGTTGATTCCCCTGTGGGCAGCTAGGCATAGGAGAACTCACTGGGCAGGGCTGGCCAACACCAGGGGTAACAGATGATCCCGGATCATCATCTAATCAGGGGTCACCTGCAGGCGCGTCCAGAGTGCCTCTTTATGAACAAGGCGTGNAGCAACAGCTGATTCCCCTGTGGGCAGCTAGGCATAGGAGAACTCACTGGGCAGGGCTGGCCAACACCAGGGGTAACAGATGATCCCGGATCATCATCTAATCAGGGGTCACCTGCAGGCGCGTCCAGAGTGCCTCTTTATGAACAAGGCGTGCATGCTGGCTCCTGTGCAGATGTGAGACGTGGGAACCAGCCCACAGTTGGGCTCAAGTAGCTTGTTTTCTGCCAGAGGATCTCCCCTTCCCCCACACTTCTACTAGATCAAACTATGCCTGGAAATAATTTCCCTCTCAGTTTGAGAGTTCTGTGGTTAAAAACAAAACTACTTGTTTACGAAGAAAAGAAAAGAAAAAAAATGACAGGCAAGAAAGACACCTGGGGACACAGAGGGAGGAAAAGAAAAAAAAGTATGTTTTAACTTAAACTCGGACTCTGTGAAGAGTCATGTACATCTGACATTTAGTGAAGGTCTAAATGTTGTAAAGATTTTCTCTTTAGAAAGACAGTATTCTTCTGTCTCTTTCAGAACTATATTCAATACTTACTTTCATGTTACCACCTAACAACCATATTTATGGCTAGGGTTTAAGAACAGGTGTATTTCTTTGTGCCTATACCTCTGACCATATATGATGGCTAACACTGGACACAGTTTTAGCACAGGGTGTCTGATTCTTTGCAAAACTATCATCATCTTCATTCTCATCTTCACTAGTTACTTACTGAGCCTACTCTACTTTACATAATTTCCTTTTACTCAACACACTTGCAAGATATATACTATTATACCCATTTTGCAGATGATAAAACTGATAGCAAGTTAAATAACTTGCTTATGGTCAATAGCTAATACCTTTTACTGCATTCATTAAAGCTCTAGGGATGCTAACTAATCACATTAAACATAATCTGTTTTTTAGAAGAGGGGGTTAAAGCAATAGTCATACATATACTTAGGTAAATGGTCTTCCCCCCCTTAAAGCCTCCTTCCATTTCCATCTTTCTGTGACTACTGCCAACTATGATCTTCTTGCCTTCTAATATCAGAAGGGTCAAGGATTTAACAAATATTCTGTTATTTTATTTGCACAAAACTTATCTTGAGCTTTTTATCTCATTGGTTCACTGTATCTGATTTATCCCAATTCCTGCTATTTCTTACTCCTTGGGGATTTTTTCTAGAATCTATACCCATTTTATTCTCTTCTCACAGCTACCACATGAATTTTTTTCAGCCTCTTCTCCATTTGTAAAGGGGTGATGCTGCTGCTAAGTCACTTTAGTCGTGTCCAACTCTGTGCGACCCCATAGATGGCAGCCCACCAGGCTCCCCCGTCCCTGGGATTCTCCAAGGCAGAAACACTGGAGTGGGTTGCCATTTCCTTCTCCAATGCATGAAAGTGAAAAGTGAAAGTGAAGTCGCTCAGTCATATCTGACTCTTAGCGACCCCATGGACTACAGCCTACCAGGCTCCTCTGTCCATAGGATTTTCCAGGCAAGAGTACTGGAGTGGGTGTCATTGCCTTCTCCGGTAAAGGGGTGATAACAGTAGGTAAACTCCATTAACGTCTGTGGTGGAGGACTAGGTCTAGGACCAGTATATACTTTGTGGGATTATTCTGACAATTATGGAGACAAGATGATGAGCATAAAGGGCTTATCACAGAGCCTGGCAGATACTCCTCAGCAAGGGAACTGAAAATCTAGCTTTTCTGTTTAATCCCCAGTCTCTCACCACTTGTGGCTATTGAACATCGGAAATGTGTTTAGCCTGAATTGACATGTTCTATAAGTACAAAATGCACTCTGGATTTTGCAGGAAAGTGTGTGAAATATTATTATAGAAAATATAATAAGCTTTTTATATTTATTACATGTTAAAATGACAATATTTTGGCCATATCATATTAAATGTAGTCCATTTAAAAATTAATTTCATCTATTTCTCTTTTACTTTTTTAACATGGCTCCTGGAAATTTAAAAGTTAAACAAATGATGCACATTGTACTTCTCTGGGACTGTTCTGATGCAATGTGGTTTTCAATTGTCACCAGTGACTGTGACCTTTCATTGACTCCACCGTGTCAGAAGAATCATCTTCATGGCCCTCAGAAGTTTTGAGACGCTGCTCCCCTCAGACAGGCTTTCCATGAGGCTGTGGCTTGGCCTCAGTTACAGCTCTGCTCCTCAGCCTCTCACCAACCCTGCCTTAGCTTCAACAGGGAAGGAAAATTGAGCCACAAGCAGTGGATGTCACCACATAGTTCAGGGACGCTCACCCTTGACACTGTGAGGATGTGTGCGTTTTCACTGACGCTCATGTTCTTGTTTAAACTGTCTTATAAGGGAAAGGAGAAGAAGTGAGAAAAGTGTTTCAGCATGTGGAACACCCTGAGGAACTCTACAAAACCTCATTTTCAATAGGATTAACCGGGAGTGTTTGCTTCAGAGATTGTCTGCCCTTACACTAGGTGTTTTACCATGTGAGAGATGTGAGTCAGTAATAGAGAACACTTTCACTCTTTGTGACCCAGCAGGGCCTTCCTCCCCAGTGACTCACCCACGGCTAGCTGAGGGAGCGTGCATCCCAGACGCTCTGCGATCGGAGAAAGATCTTTCAGCTTGTTTTGCTGTTTTCTCCCTTCTTCACTCACAATTCTTTCCTTCAACCACTGGTAGCACTAGAGATAAGAACATTTTCAATGTTAATGTCTGGTAAGGGTTTGATGCAAAGACTGTCAACTCTATTAAATATAAGAGCCTTGTGGTGAATTCCGGAATCTTCTTGGCCCTGACCTTTCTGTTTGATGCAAACAAGGATGCCTATGTTTTCATGCAAAGAAATATTCCCCGTGGTCTCACACCTTATTTATTGGTTCAAGACAGATTGATTTTGTCTAAAGCTCACCATTCAAATCCATCAACATGTACAAAAGTTGTTAAAATCCTGACATATAATCAATTATATCCCGTCTGGAAAAGATGGTTCTTATTGTGATAGCCCTTAGAATGTAGGTGGGTAGTTGGGGTTGGGGGGAGGTATTTACATTTCTCCAAGGTCTATTATGTTTCGTTTTTTGTGCAGAAATATAGATGCCAAGCTTTCTGCTCAAAGTAAGTCATTATGTTACATTCTTGCTGTAGCTGTTTCTCCCTCTTGCCTTCAATTACTCCTAGTCTCTCCTGTATTCTTTTAATGTGGTTTTATCGTTAGCTTTCTCCACTCCTTTCTAGAAGCACATGTGAACAGTATAACTGATAGGTCCAGTACATTAAAGTGGATAAAGTGGATAAAGACTTTCCCAAATGTGCATTACATTTTTGTATAATGTTTGAAACATAAAAAGGCAAGGATGCTTATAAAGGTAAATGGGAAACTAATCTTTAAAACCTATAAGACGAGGCTGATTCTGATGTAGCCTATAAAATGTGCCTAATTTCCTAAATGTAAGGAAAGAAATCTTTTAGAACTTCTCAATGCCCTATTTTCCAGAAGGTTCTGCTCTTACTATGAAACAAGGAGCACAGACTCATGTACAAAACTAGCACTGTACAGCAATACCCAAAGGAAAAGAATAATTTTAAGAATGTTAGTCTGTTTTAGTGACAATAATAAGAACCGTCCCCAGTGTGGCAAAGTGGACTTCCTCCACTGTGTGTGTTGTGACATAGTTGCCACCACAGACCTTTTCCATCTCAAAGGCAGCAGAAAGCTGGGCAGTCATCACCAAATCTCCACCCACATGATTTCAGTAGGCTGCTGGCTTTCAAGTAGTTTTTTCATCATTAAAGACAGTATTTCCAAAGAAAAAGGCAACCACATTGTTTTGCTGTGATTTCTGGAATGATTTTGCAGATATGAAATGAAGAAAGAACACGCACACCCAGTTTTGTTCTCCTCCTAGACCTCAGAGGCTTATAGTCTGGCTCCTTACGTGAAGTTTACTTAGCAAAATGGCCAAGAGTTTTCCCAGTCTCAGCTCCAGAGACCTCAGCTTCTTCCAGGAGGAAGCACAGCCTGGCAGCATCTCTCTGGAGGTGATGGCTGGTGCCAGCAGTGATGAGGTGTTACTCATCACTGGACGTGTGCTGGGTACATAAGAAAGCTCCTGAACTTACTTTCTACTGTCCTCAAGGAGAAAAATATCACCCATCTTCATTTCAATCTCATAACATCTTTCAAGGGACCAGTATGTCTATTATTCAAATGAAAAGAAAAAAAAAAAAGCTTGAAAACCAATAGCCAAAAGCCTCTTGAGTTATTGCTTTTTACTACTAGGAGAGTTCCTCAGGTTTCAGTATATACCACACACATAAAGAATAATTGACTGATTTATCAGTCTTATGAAATTCCAGTTTTTTAAATCTTATTATCAGCAACACATTTTTATTCTTAGGATTGAGTTACAAGTTGGATATGTGTGTTGAATGTGTGTGTGCGTGTGTGAATGTAATGTTTGCATTACATACACACTCCATAATGAGGGGAAGATTTCTTTTTAAAATTTAATTTCTTTTTTTAATTTTTGGCTGTGCTGGGTCTTCGTTGCTGTGTGCAGGCTTCTCATTGTCGTGGCTCCTCTTACCGTGGAGCACGGGCTCTAGAATGTGGGACTTCAGAAGCTTTGGCATGTGGACTCAGTAATTTCAGCTCCTGGGCTCTGGGGCACAGGTTCAGTAGTTACAGCCCATGGGCTTAGTTGCCATGTGGCATGTGTGATCTTCCTGGACCAGGGATCGAACCTGTGTCTCCTGCAATGGCAGGCAGATTCTTTACCACTGAGCCACCATGGAAGCTCTGAGAGGAAGATTTCTGAAAATAACAAATACCAAACATTCATTTATTGAGTACTTTTCTCTTTACCCTCAACATAAATCTTGCTCTAATCACTGGGAAACATAAGAAGGTTAGGGTTTTGTAAAAGTAGATGCATAGTATTTACACTGCTTCCCTCATACCAAAGTAAACAAATGTGTTTTGGAAATAAAATAGCTTTAACGGTTTTACAAATGGGAAAATGTTTGCATAGGGAGGAGATGAAGCTTAACTAAAATTTCAATTAAATATGAAAGTGAACCAGTGTTTTTGGTAAGAAGATTGACCATAGGTGTGGTTGTATGCAATAATAAATCCAGCTTGTGGACAGCAGGCAGTAGTCCATGAATCAAAAGATGAAATTTCGTCTTCCACTCCTATTTTATTGCTTAATCCCATTCCTCCAGTGATTTGATTACATGCTAATTGTTCTTTCTAACTAAGTGGAAGGCAGGGATGGCTTCTTGTTCATGTCAGCATCTCCAGTCTTGACACAGTGGTTGACACAGAGGAGGGGCTCAGCCAATATGGCGATGAGGAAAGGCTCTGAGAAACCAGAATTCCACACAGTAAAGATAGTTGTCTTCAATTTTTCAAATTGAATGCAGACACTTCCTCCTTAATGCAGTATGACCCGACTGGCGGCCCTATGTGTATCCACAGTGCTTGTGGATTCCACATAGTTTCATAATTCACCCCTTCTCATGTCTGTCTCCAACAAGTCCCTGAGTTACTCCTTAGGGTTGAGACTGTCTCATTCATCCGTCTCCTCAGTCCTCAGCACTGACTAGACACTCAGTAAATATTTGCCAAAGGAACAACTGAATGAGCTTTCTTCTCAATAGGTTACTGAGCTATTACTTTTAGACATAAGTCACAAAATTCTTTAAAATATCCTAAAGCCTGTTTCTTTGCCGTCTTCTATGCTGTGGCCATTATCTCCGTGACTGCCATTTTACAGGTAACCGTAACAGGATGGGAATAGCCTGTGAGATACGCCCCAAACACCCTGGTTGGCTGTCAGTTAATCCCAGCCTGGAACTTGGGCAGCAAATGTAAAGTCATGGACAGCATCAGTCACATTTCATTACTGGGCCTAATTTAGCATTCAAGATCATTGACTATTTCTAGCTAAACAATTGAAGTCTTTGGCTCAAAAGAGCAGCAGAGTCTTCACTATTGAGGTAAAAATGTCTAGGTAAAATGCTGGTGCTGAAATTTTTCCTTCTGAAATTGTACCATGATGTGAAAATATCCCTCGTTGCTTAATGTGAACACCTGGAGTTCTTGGACTCTCCCTCTCCCCATTCCTTTGCTCCACCTATGTTTGCATGTTTCCTCTTTCCCTGTGACAAAAAGGTATATATATATATATTTTTTTTTCTATAATGTATTTTCCTAATAGGGAGGAACTGTCCATAAATCTTATTGCACTTTTCATTTGTATTTAAACTTTTTATTTAAAAGCTGCTCACTTGGTCTCTGATAGTTCAGTTGGTAAAGAATCTGCCTGCAATGCAAGAGACCCCAATTCCATTCCTGGGTTGAGAAGATCCACTGGAGAAGGGACAGGCTACCCACTCCAGTATTCTTGGGCTTCCCTAGTGGCTCAGCTGGTAAAGAATCCGCCTGCCATGTGGGAGACCTGGGTTCGATCCCTGGGTTGGGAAGGTCCCCTGGAGAAGGGAAAGGCTACCCACTCCAGTATTCTGGCCTGGAGAATTCCATGGACTATACAGTCCATGGGGTTGCAAAGAGTCGGACACGACTGAGCAACTTTCACTTCACCTCACTTCACTTCATCTGGTCTCTTGATCAGACATTGTTGATCCTTGGTCATAGCTTATTGTATTCATTCAAGAAACAATTGTTGAGTACCTATCATGTGCCAGGCTCTGTGGTGAGTTATGTAAGTTTCAGTTTCTATCCTAAAGGTATTCATGAATCATTGTCTGATAACTTGAGAAGTGTTTTGTAGTTGGGGTGCCCCCTCGGTGATTTCCTCAGAAGGTATGTTTGTGCTGCTTCTTTATGGGAAATACCCCCCCATCAGTGCAAGCCAGGAACACCTAGACACAGCACCTTGTCTTTGGGCCCCTGTCACTGGTCTACTAGGTTGGCATATGACCCAAGCTTGGCCAGTCTTCTCTGTACCGAAGCTGTTAAAGAAAATTCTCTTTTCTCTCAGGTTATATGCCTTTAAGGATGTAAGCCTGGCAGTCACTAGCTTTCTTGTCCCTGGGCTCATGAAGAAGACCCATTTGTAGTAGCAGAAAATGACATGTGTGGAGAGAAACAGAGGAGATGGAGAGTCCTGACGATGGGCAAATCTATGGATAGAGTCGCCCTGAGGCCATCCCACTCCATCTTTCCCAGGGAGTGTCTGTCTGTGCTCCCTTCTTTGGTTAAATAAAGTTGAACTGCGTTTTGTTGCTTGCAGTCAGAGGATTCCAAGACGCTATAAGAAGTATTTGTGGAATGTTAGAGGAAGGTACCAATAACTGAAGTTTTGCAAAGTAAGGACAGGCTTCACAGAGTGAAGACAACCAAGCTTTGTCTTTAGAGATGGCTTTCCACAGCCAGATAAAAAGAAGGGCATTTCTGGGAGGCAAAAATAAGTATAGCGCATTTGGGTGAAAAAATGAACTAATATGATTTGGGGAGAGACAAGAATGGAAAAATGATCTCAATTAAGACCCCAAGAGTATTTCCTTGAACATTTTTCTGTGCGTTTTCAGGTTTTGTCATGTATTCAATATTGGGAAGTCATTAAGGATTTAGGGCAGGGTTATGATATAGTCAGATTAATCTTTTAGAAAGATATTTGGTCACATAATTAATATGGATAGTAGGTAATTGGTGGGTAGTTGAAAAAGAGGGGTGAGTCAGAGAGTCTAGATGGGAGGTTATTGTGGCAAACCAGGAAAGAAATGATGATGATCTAAACTAGGGTGGTGCAAGGGAAGGACCACTGAGGTCAGGATGTGGACTGGAGGAGTTGGTGTCCTGCTGGATAAGACTTAGGGAGGAGAGGCAGACTGAGATAATGCCTTGGCTTCAGACTGGGATGAGCAAGGGACGGGTGGAGGCACTGTTCACTGAGGACTCTGGGCAGGTTTTGGGGAGTGTGGATAGCCACGTGGAGGTGTCTAATAGACAAAAAGAAGTAGTGGTGTTTAGCTCAGCAGTGAAGTCAGTGCCAATGACACTGATTTAAAAGTCTTTGAACAGTGGTGGGCCACATGCAGCCTACAAGAAAGCAACATGGGTGGTATTACTTTCTAAAAGATAGGTATTTTTTAAAATACTCAGTTTATTTAACCTAACAGTTCAATGTTTACAACTGAAATAAAATATTAGCATCTTTATTTTATTGGTGTAACTTAAAATAGCCAGTGTGAAATACCAATCATCCTATTTTGGGGGAAGGTGAAAGTTGCCATCTTATTTATCTATTTGCCTAGCTCTTCTTCTTCTTCTTCTTTTTTTTTAAGAGAATCATACTATATTTGTGAACTGCAAATAACAAAACAAAACAGAGGTCCAAGAGGGCTAAAGTCCCAGCTGTAATTTACACACAAAGTGTATGGTGAAAGCAGTTACAGTGTACAAAGATGTGACAAGTTATCCAGATGTTTAAAAAAAAAAACAGAGCCTGTCATAAAAACGTGCAATCTTTTCCTGTAGGTTTCTGAGACTGTTGCTGTTGCTGCTGCTGCTAAGTCACTTCAGTCGTGTTCGACTCTGTGCGACCCCATAGACGGCAGCCCACCAGGCTCTGCCGTCCCTGGGATTCTCCAGGCAAGAACACTGGAGTGAGTTGCCATTTCCTTCTCCAGTGCATAAAAGTGAAAAGTGAAAGTGAAGTCACTCAGTCATGTCCGACTACTAGTGACCCCATGGTCTGCAGCCTACCAGGCTCCTCCCTCCATGGGATTTGCCAGGCAAGAGTACTGGAGTGGGTTGCCATTTCCAATTCCCCTCCCGCTGATAAGAAGCAGCTTGCCAACAACACCCATATATTTCTTACCAGGCAAGTCTATTTGGGATTACGGATAACCCAAGAGCTCCCTATTACGTTCCCTGGTCTGAAAACAAATCATAACCCAACTGTTCTTCCAAGTCCTTTACCAGTTTTTCAAGCTTTCTATCAAAGGAAAGTTGGAATATATTGCTTCTTGTTGTCAACAGGCATTTCAAAAAGAGGGTAATTAACCAAAATCAAGAGTTCTTTGGTCGAGTTAGTAACAGGCTTTTCTTTTGTTCTAAATACCTTCATAATCCTTTTCCAATTTTTCCAGTATGGCCTGGATTTTACAAACCGCCTCTTTCCTGGCCTGCCAGCCAGCCGCAGTCCTAGCCCCCCGTTTCAACTGAATCCAGTTCCAGAAGTTCCTTGATTAGCATCTCTTCCAGAAGCTAGTAGGCTTTGTCTGTCTTTTTCCCTATGAACTCTTCTACTTCTTGCTCAAGATAGTGGACCTTCTCCAGCACATGTGTGATTTTTTTAATGCTTGGAGGAGTCTCTTCATCTGAAGATAAACACTCTTCAGCAAGATGATTACCCTGGTCTTGAGTGCTGGGATGTTCGTGGGTGGCATTAACGCAGAGACGAGGCTCAGCACTCTACTGGACCTGGGAATCCGAAAGCGCCAAACTGTCATCATTCACTGATGAGGACTCCTGTGCTGATGGACACTGCAAGGAAAGTTGTGCTGGCGCATGCCTTGACCTGGCTGGCTGTAGGTGTGGGAGGAGTCCTTAGGCCGTGGAGTGGCGGTGAAGGAGGTGGCTGAGGAGACCACTGCCAGGCCACGATGAAGTGCTTTCGTTCCTGTAGAGACTCCGCGGCGATCCTGAGGGGACAGCTGAAGGCCAGAGGTATGAGGTTCCCATTCCATAAGCACCCGGAGGCGCCCCTGAGTCCTCCTGGGGTCGTATGGGTGGTCCTGGTTTGGGAACACTACGATTACCATCCCCTTAAGGGTAATGGGGTCCGTTCATTCCAGGGTTCTGTGAAGCAGGATACCCTGGAAGCTGCCCCCTAAGAGGCGGTGCTTCAGTCTGGCAGTCCTGCTGGGGGTACATCCAACAGGAGACCGGGGTTGGGCTGTTGCCAGCTGAACGGTAAGTGCTTGGAACCTCTGTGGAGCAACTGGTCTGAGCATACACAGCTGTGTGATAGGCCCCAGGGTATGAGGCAGTTATTTGTCCCCAGGCCAGTGGGGTACGGTAGGCCCTATCCCCCATTTGTATAAGAATTCAGACTCTGGCTTTGCGTTTGCGGACTTACAGGCTGTGTACTTGGTAAGGAGCCCGAGGTCGGGCAGCAGAATTCCAATAGTTAGAACTGTAACTAGGATATAGTGGCTGCTCCTGGTGGCCTCCGCCAGCACGACCCGGCTATGAGCAGGCGCCTCCAGCCATCGCCGCCTCCGCCTTCTCCCATGTGGTCTNATGTTTAAAAAAAAAAAACAGAGCCTGTCATAAAAACGTGCAATCTTTTCCTGTAGGTTTCTGAGGAGACTGTTGCTGTTGCTGCTGCTGCTAAGTCACTTCAGTCGTGTTCGACTCTGTGCGACCCCATAGACGGCAGCCCACCAGGCTCTGCCGTCCCTGGGATTCTCCAGGCAAGAACACTGGAGTGAGTTGCCATTTCCTTCTCCAGTGCATAAAAGTGAAAAGTGAAAGTGAAGTCACTCAGTCATGTCCGACTACTAGTGACCCCATGGTCTGCAGCCTACCAGGCTCCTCCCTCCATGGGATTTGCCAGGCAAGAGTACTGGAGTGGGTTGCCATTTCCAATTCCCCTCCCGCTGATAAGAAGCAGCTTGCCAACAACACCCATATATTTCTTACCAGGCAAGTCTATTTGGGATTACGGATAACCCAAGAGCTCCCTATTACGTTCCCTGGTCTGAAAACAAATCATAACCCAACTGTTCTTCCAAGTCCTTTACCAGTTTTTCAAGCTTTCTATCAAAGGAAAGTTGGAATATATTGCTTCTTGTTGTCAACAGGCATTTCAAAAAGAGGGTAATTAACCAAAATCAAGAGTTCTTTGGTCGAGTTAGTAACAGGCTTTTCTTTTGTTCTAAATACCTTCATAATCCTTTTCCAATTTTTCCAGTATGGCCTGGATTTTACAAACCGCCTCTTTCCTGGCCTGCCAGCCAGCCGCAGTCCTAGCCCCCCGTTTCAACTGAATCCAGTTCCAGAAGTTCCTTGATTAGCATCTCTTCCAGAAGCTAGTAGGCTTTGTCTGTCTTTTTCCCTATGAACTCTTCTACTTCTTGCTCAAGATAGTGGACCTTCTCCAGCACATGTGTGATTTTTTTAATGCTTGGAGGAGTCTCTTCATCTGAAGATAAACACTCTTCAGCAAGATGATTACCCTGGTCTTGAGTGCTGGGATGTTCGTGGGTGGCATTACCGCAGAGATGAGCCTCAGCACTCTACTGGACCTGGGAATCCGAAAGCGCCAAACTGTCATCATTCACTGATGAGGACTCCTGTGCTGATGGACACTGCAAGGAAAGTTGTGCTGGCGCATGCCTTGACCTGGCTGGCTGTAGGTGTGGGAGGAGTCCTTAGGCCGTGGAGTGGCGGTGAAGGAGGTGGCTGAGGAGACCACTGCCAGGCCACGATGAAGTGCTTTCGTTCGAGTAGAGACTCCGCGGCGATCCTGAGGGGACAGCTGAAGGCCAGAGGTATGAGGTTCCCATTCCATAAGCACCCGGAGGCGCCCCTGAGTCCTCCTGGGGTCGTATGGGTGGTCCTGGTTTGGGAACACTACGATTACCATCCCCTTAAGGGTAATGGGGTCCGTTCATTCCAGGATTCTGTGAAGCAGGATACCCTGGAAGCTGCCCCCTAAGAGGCGGTGCTTCAGTCTGGCAGTCCTGCTGGGGGTACATCCAACAGGAGACCGGGGTTGGGCTGTTGCCAGCTGAACGGTAAGTGCTTGGAACCTCTGTGGAGCAACTGGTCTGAGCATACACAGCTGTGTGATAGGCCCCAGGGTATGAGGCAGTTATTTGTCCCCAGGCCAGTGGGGTACGGTAGGCCCTATCCCCCATTTGTATAAGAATTCAGACTCTGGCTTTGCGTTTGCGGACTTACAGGCTGTGTACTTGGTAAGGAGCCCGAGGTCGGGCAGCAGAATTCCAATAGTTAGAACTGTAACTAGGATATAGTGGCTGCTCCTGGTGGCCTCCGCCAGCACGACCCGGCTATGAGCAGGCGCCTCCAGCCATCGCCGCCTCCATGTTTTTATTATTAGAATTCTTGCTCACTTTTAAGGTTGAGATACACACACACACACATATAAAACACTATTATTAGTGGCATTAATTTTTGCTTTAGTTACTCAAGTGGCTTTTCTAAGTGTAGCTATATTAGTCAAGAAAGCACGTAGGCTGATGAATTAAGAAGTGTGCTCTGTGACTGGCTTCCTTTTACCTTTGGAGACTCTTTGATGCTTATTGTTAAGGATGCTTCACTAAATGCTGAAAAGTCAACAAGAAATATTTTTTGAGTTGCTTTGGGGCTTCAGTTCAGTTCAGTCGCTCAGTCATGTCCGACTCTTTGCGACCCCATGAATCGCAGCACTCCAGGCCTCCCTGTCCATCAGCAACTCCCGGAGTTCACTCAGACTCATGTCCATCGAGTCAGTGAAGCCATCCAGCCATCTCATCCTCTGTCGTCCCCTTCTCCTCCTGCCCCCAATCCCTCTCAGCATCAGAGTCTTTTCCAATGAGTCAACTCTTCGCATGAGGTGGCCAAAGTACTGGAGTTCCAGCTTTAGCATCATTCCTTCCAAAGAAATCCCAGGACTGATCTCCTTCAGAATGGACTGGTTGGATCTCCTTGCAGTCCAAGGGACTCTCAACAGTCTTCTCCAACACCACAGTTCAAAAGCATCAATTCTTCGGCGCTCACCCTTCTTCACAGTCCAACTCTCACATCCATACATGACCATAGGAAAAACCATAGCCTTGACTAGACGGACCTTAGTCGGCAAAGTAATGTCTCTGCTTTTGAGCTTAGCTACCTTCAAATATTCTGCATCTCCTTCCTCCCTCCCCGCCTTTAGTTAGTGCATTTTAAGCAGGTTTTCAGCTACTTGTAAGCTTTTTTCAAACAGTGATGGAGATCAGTCAATCATACACTCCAAATACAGTGCTGCTACTTCTTCCTCATTTAAAAACAGTAATTTGAAGGGAAACAAAAATGCCTTTAGGGAGAGGAACCGAGAGCCAGGAGACCTGGGTTCTACTACTAACTTTATTATGAGTTCATGACCTTGGATTGTTATCTAATATCTTTGTTCTCAGTTTCTGCATCTGGAAAAGGTTTACCTTCTTATAAGGATAGTCTGAGAACAAACACCCCACGTATATGGAAGCACTTTGAATTTTTCAGAACGTCTCTGAAAGAATGTAAGGAAACTTAACATCCTCAGCTACAACTGACTGAAAGGCCATCTGTATCCATTTATCTTTGTGAGGATAAAAGGAGGTAAAAAACAAACACTTATCCCAGTGCTTGGCAAGCAGTAGGTGCTCAGGTAAAATCACAATTTTCAATTCTTTTCTTGCCATCCTCCTTTTATCCCTTCTTTCCTAAAATGCTTTTAGTTTTTCTTTGCTAACTTACTCAAAACTTTTGACTTTTTCAGACACAAGACCATATTTAATATTCTAGGATAATCAGTGTAGTAGTACAAAACTAGGAGCAGGACCATGTCACCATATTTTAGGAAATATATATATTATCTTAGGGAACAAACACACTAATAGGTCAACTGTTAGAGCAGAAAGAAAAGTGATAGACCTAGAACCTGGAGAAGGTCCTGACTGGGGAGGCACACAGTGGTTCCAGCCACACTGATTAAAGGGTTGGTGGTTCAGGCTTAACTTGAGTTGTCCTTGTGCTGACTTTGTGCTGATGGAAGCAACAGGCTGTGTCAGACTTCTGCTTCGTTTTGGGGGCGTTTGGCAAGTGTGAATTTCAAAAATGCCAATATTCTCTCTCCCTTGACATTACAGAGTAATTTGTGATTCTAATGTTATTACACATTCTCTCAAGTTTTTAAAAACAGACATGTTGTTATTAACAAGGAGAGATGTTTGGAGTACTCTCCAATAAATTAATCATCAAGATGTTCTGAATGGAGGTTAATTTTATGTCAGTAATCTTGAATATCTTTACTCTTCAGAGAAGAATTTAAGCGGCAAAACTCAGCAGCCAGAGTTGATTTCTGCGAATGCCAGCCCTGAGCCTCAGTGATGGATGCTTGGCTCTGTATCTGCCCCAAACCTTCCCTCCTTAACCCCCACCTTCACATATTAAGAAGTGTCAACCAACCTCAAACCTACTCAAGTACAACCAGTTTGCCCCATATGGATTAAACCTCTATGGCTTAAATTTTGTTAAGAAAGGTAAAGTGAGATCCTCTTATATAGAAGATGGATTTTACATTTCCGTCTGTGTCAAAGGAGGAATGAAATGCCTTCTTTAATATAAGAATAAATAAGTGTAGGAAATTGAGTCCTTCAAATCCAACCAGGTCATTGGGCATCTCTCCCGGTCCACAGAGGAGGGGAGCTTTCTGCAGTGATGACTGACCAGAAGCAGGGCCTCCAGAGGGCTGGGGGAGTGCCAGGGGATGCCTGCCAGGCTGAGGCCACACTCGGCCTGAGCCAGGAACCCCCAGGCTGCTGTGGGGCTCTTCTGTTCAGTTTCCTTTTCTCCCTCATTCCCATGCCCAGACTCTCTCCTAGAGGTGGAGGAAAATACCTTCAGCGAAGCCCTAGAACTTTCAGGCACCCCGTTTCCATATTTTCCTGAGATGATGCCACAAGCCAGTGGAGACCATGTCATTGCTCCAACTCCTACAGAAGAAAAAAAACGTTAAAAAGTTACTTCTGCAAACTGGGATCAAAAGTGAGTGGGTGTTCAGAAAGGGCCTGGTTAGTTATGGGGAAAAGCTGGCCAGATATATCAGTTAATATCAGCATAAATCATTCCATTGAAGTTTAGGCATTCACAAACTGTGTGCTTCATTTTTATTAATATAAACCCATCAAGTGTGCACTGTTGCTTATGGGGAGCAGGGCATATAATCAAGCCTGAAAATGTGACTTATCCATAGTTTTCTGATGCCCCAAATGTACATTTCTTTTTACACTGGGAGATAAGCACTTTTGCTTGCACAAAAATTCAGGGCTTCGCTTGTTCACGCAGTGTCTCAATAGTGCCTGGTTGAAGGAGGAGCACAGTGCCCGGTGCACAGAGGACACACAGTGAACACACAGTGGTAGCCATAACAACCACTGTTAGGTCGTCGAACTGTTCTTATCCTTTTATTCTTACCCAGCATTTTCCCACTCACATAAACCCCCATTTCTTATGAAAAAGTTATCTCTGGAACCTGTTTCGATAAATATGCCTGAAAATGTGGCTTAAGGTTTCTGATATCCGAAATTCTTGTATACATGTTGTATATATATTTCCTCTCCCTTTGGCATCATGTGTACCTACACAAACTTGTGTCCCTGGCTTGTCTGCCATTCTTGAATTCCCCTTCTGACTCAGTTCCAGGTAAAGTAGGAGATACAGATGTATACATCCATAACTTTGGGGAAACCCATTCAGAGATGTATTCGTGGCTAGAGCAACTACCCTATGAAAAACAGGTTTATTCATTATTTCTTCCTTTCATTCTACATGCATTTTTTTGAACACCTACTGAGAACAGCTTGTCTGCCAGCTCTGCTTGGCTTTCATGAGTGATACTCTATAGAGATTGCATACAGGTCCTTTTGATTTCTTCTTGTTTCTGGAATGCATAGTGCTGACAATCCCTACATTAATTAGGAACAATTAGGAAAGCATTTCGGTCACACCCTTTTTTTCCCCCCATCCCTAATCCTCTTATTAAAGATAATAAGTCAATTTGCTTGTGAAGATTTACCTATTTTATGGTAGAGCTCTGGTAGCTGAACCTCTACTTTCTCTCTCTGGAAAAGGTGGTATTCAGCTTGTTCACAGACTGGTGGGATCATGTTGAATTGTCTTGCTACAGAGTAGGCTTCCTAAGGTGAAATAAAATTGCAACTGAATTTACTCCTGATGAGAAATAAGTCTGTATACATGAAAAAAAATTCATTTCAAACAGAAAGAAATCAATACAAATGAAATCAATACAAACCAAGAAAATCTAGTTTGTCAAATAATAAGCAAAGTTATGACCATCAATTTCACTAAGACATACCAAATCAGGAAATTATTTTTGGGGAAGTTTTGGAATGAGTAAAGTCCAGGGAAAATTAGTCCAAGTGTGAATTATGAACTATTACAAAGAAGACATAGTTTGACTACTTCTGGGTTCCTAAATAAATAAAACTTAACTAATATATAATATAAAAATGATCTATAATTAGCATGTTATGAACAGTACCATTATTTAATACATCAAAAAAAAACTGGAATATTGTGTCATGTCTCATTAGCTGAGAAATGTACTCTCTTACTACGAAACTACACCAAAGAACATGCTAAAACATGATTCACGTTAGAGACCTGCACCCTCCATGTTGTATTCTGAGCTGATAAGATCCACCCCCCGCCCCCATATCCATCTCTACAATGATGAAATTGATCATAGAATTCTAGTACCACTGTGATTGTGAAGAAAGTTTGCAAAAGGTCTTACAACTTATACATGATGTCTGACAAATAAAAACAGGTGCTCAACGGTCATTTACAAATGGGAATGGCATTACCATGATCTCCATGGCACTCCAGCGTGAGGTCCCCCAGTACATGGCCATCCCTTGGTTTATCACGTGTGTCATGGCGCGAACAATTTCTATGGGAAGCCAAAGAGATAGCATTACATATATTTTTCAAAGTTATATAGTCTTTTTTTTTTCCTGCCCAAAGCTTAGATGTTTAATGCAGTTATTTGTTGGATTCGTATAATTACCTTGACACTGGTGATAATATAATAGTCTAACATAAAATATTGATGGTTTGGAGGTGGATGGTACTTTTGGGTAAACTGACTTTCCATTTTCAGTTTGCAGCAACAATATGAAATGATATTTAAAAAAAGAGTGACCACCTTAAGTTCTTCCTTTACTTTTCTTGCTTCAGTGTTCCTGGCCGGATGAAAGAACACATGATTCACCTCTTTCAGAACCTGGGTACCTTGCTCACTAAAGTGAGAAGTAAGAGAAAGCATTTGTTTTGACTTTGTAGAAGGAAAGGTCACTGAGGATAGAAATCCTGCCTTTGTATGTTGGATTTACAGAGCTAAGCCTCACACAGGGTTGTTGTTTAATAGAGATGACTCAATAACAATGTGTTTAGCAGAAAGATAAACATATTAAATGCTGAACAAACAGCTGAAGCCCCAGCAGCTCCAAGCCCACACTGGCACACCCTGTCCTTGACTACTCTGGACCAAACTTCATTCTAAGACACCTATGTCATGCATCCCACCTGCACCTCCATGTGGCCCCACCCTGTTTGCTCATCAGCCTCTTTCAGCTTGACATCACATTTCCTAAACAGGAAAATGAATCTCTTCCCAGAGGGGTGGAGTCGAGCTAATCCTCTTGGAACCAGCCAATATTTTACAGAACCAGAGAGCATGGAGAGCCTCAAGTTCAATTGAGTGAAAAGTCACAGACATGGTTGGGTTTCTTCTACAAACCGGGTCAGCCAAACACCCAGGAGGCCTGGTCATTTCACATTTTCAAAGGGTTGCAGGGCATGGGCTTTTCTTACCCTACTGATAATACCTGGTAGATTACATGTTCTTCAGCAGAATCAAATCCTTGTCTCAAACTTTAATTGAGTAGATGTGTTATTTTATTTCTCACCAGCAAGCACTGTCTTAATTGATCAGGGACAGGATTTGGAATGAGACAGTGAGGGTTAGGGTCCTAGCTTCCTTGCTTGTTTGACTTACATAAAGCATTTTAAATTGCCCTTGGTCTTTGTTTGGAAGATGGGAATGCTTCTACTCACCAGAGTCTACCCAACAGAGGCAGAATTTGGCATGTAAAGAAAATATTTTTCCTTCTTGGAGAAAGACTCCTAAACACCAGTTTATTACTCAACAACCAAATCTATGAAGATAGTTCTTCCTTTACAAAGCAAACGAGGCACAAAAAGTTACATTTTTCTTGTCTTTAAATAGAAATGAATACATGTCCTAACATTTCTGGAAATTCAAAGCCATTTCTCAAACATCTGCCCCTAAGTATTCTCTCTTTGGAACTCTCCATCCTTGTACTACTTCCCTTTCCTTTTACATCCTGTTTCATTCAGAACTGAGATATTCATTCAACCAACAGGATTTATGAAGAGTCTGCTGTACTGGGTGCTGGAGATACTGTGATGAATCAAACATGTTGGTAAACACTGACAGGTTAACAAGGAATAAATGAACCCAAGATGCTTCCCTGTCTCTATTCCATAATCAAGTAAGAAGAGCACAGGACGTGGTCCAGTGGCTTGGCCATGTGGGAGTCACCGAGGTCTTGACAACAGCAGGTGGGGTGGAGTGGAGGTTGTGATGCTTCCCATTCTTTCATTCTCTTATTTCATGTAATGTACTAACAGCCGAATATTTGCCAGGTATTGGATTCATCTGTGAGTAAGACAGATACAAAGCTCCTGGACTCAGGCAGTTTAGAGTTGAGTGGGGAAGATGGAGATGTAAATAAGTAGGTAACCACAAAATGTAATGTGTTATGAAGAAAGCAAATAGGGGGCTGAGATCAGGAATGAGAAGGAAGACATATATAGTTGGTCAAGGAAGAAGTAATGTTTAGGCATACAAAATAAAAAGGCACCAGTCAGGTGAAGAACAAGGGAAGAGCATTCTAGGCAGCATGTGTCAAGGCCCTGGGGCCGGAGAGAGCTTGGTGAACCTCACAATCAGTAAGCCATGGTGGAGGAAGCTGAGTCAGGAAGGAAGGCAGGGCTACAAGATGAAGCTGGCAGAGGGCACACCATTGTCTGTTATTCAGGGCTTGATGGGAAGTCACTAACATTTCTAAGTAAGGGAATGATGATGCAGTATATATTTCGGAACACTATCTGACCATGTTGTGAGGCGAGGGCTGGAGGAAGCAGGAAGATCATTAGGAGGTTTACTGTAGCATTCCTGGAAGGAGATAAGGGGCTTGAAATCGGGAGGTGGTAGCAAAGACAGACGTGAACGGATCAAAATCTGTTTTTTGGATAGAATCCCCAAGGACGGTATGTGGCAAGTGAGGAAAAGGAGGAATCAAGGGAGCTTGAGGGAGGAACAGGTTTGGAAGGAAGAGTCAGGGTCCTTCTTCAGTTCAGTTCAGTTCAGTCGCTCAGTCATGTCCGATTCTTTGCGACCCCATGAATCGCAACATGCCAGGCCTCCCTATCCATCACCAACTCCCTGAGTTCACCCAAACTCATGTCCGTCGAGTCGGTGATGCCACCCAGCCATCTAGGACATGCCAAAAATAGAGATGCCTGTGAGAGACAGAGGGGTGATGTCGAGTAGAGATAACTGGATGATGATATGTGAGCAGCCTGGGCTGGAGGTGAGCTACTTGTTNTGAGTTCACCCAAACTCATGTCCATCGAGTCGGTGATGCCACCCAGCCATCTAGGACATGCCAAAAATAGAGATGCCTGTGAGAGACAGAGGGGTGATGTCGAGTAGAGATAACTGGATGATGATATGTGAGCAGCCTGGGCTGGAGGTGAGCTACTTGTTCACCAACAGTCTATTAATTGTATTTAAATCCATGAGTGAATGAGACTATGTAAGGGAAGTCTGCCCAGAGGAAACAAAAGAGTTTCGAAGAGCCGGAGCAGGAGCTGGAAAGAGTACACTGTGGGGTTCTGGGTCATTGGCAGCCAGAGGAGTAGGAAGGAAGCCAGAGGGGGCACGTCTGGAATCAAGAATGGAGAGGGCTTGCGGGAGGATCTGTGCCCAAAGATTGGAACATGTGAGCATTTGAATCAGAAAGGCACAGAACGATGGAGGTCAATGAAGACCCTGCAAAGAGTGTTGCCAGTGTCCTTGCTGTGTTTGGACCAAGGCCAGGCTGGAGCTGACTGAAGAATGGGCATGAGGAAGGGAAGGTGTTAGAGACAACCTGGGTGGACTCAAGTTAGGAAATGAATGGAGCAGAGAAAGAGGGCAGCAGCTGAAGTGGGTATTTAGGATAAAGGGGATTTTTACTTTAAAACTGAAAGATGCAAGAGAAAGCCTATATGCCACTGAGAGTAATCTAGATAGAGGATTTAACTGAGGATGTGGGCTAGGAGAATGGAGAGGGAGAGACTGGACAGAGTGAGATGGAGGACAAAACCCCTGGAGTGGGAAGGACACTTCAAGCAAGATGGCGCGACCCTGGGAGGTTTGGACAAGTCATCATAGGAAGACAGGGGAGACCCTGTTTGATGAATGGTGGTGCTGGAGATAAAGAACCTGCCTGTCAATGCAGGAAATGTAAGAGACATGGGTTTGATCTCTGGATCAGGAAGAGCCTCTGAAGGAGGGCATGGCAACCCACTCCAGTATTCTCTCTTGCCTGGAGAATCTCATGGACAGAGGAGCCATAGGATTGCAAAGAGCTGGACATGACTGAGCAGCTAAGCACAGCGCAGTATAGCACACAATAAACTCTCAATCAAGTGAAAACGAGGTACGAACTGAGGAAAAGGCGAGAAGGAACAGTTCTGAGTGTGGAAGAGCCTATGCAAGATGCCCCCATGCCCCAGGCACTTTAGTTGAGGGTGATTTCTTTGCTCCCTGATAAGTCTGGCTGCTGACTCTGCAGGGAAGGGCTGGTGGAATGCAGAGACGACTCTGGGAGGAGGAGGCTGCTGCACGGAATACAGGGAGGAATGCAGAGAATGGAGAGCCAGCAGATGGAGATCCATGTGGCCACAAAGTAAAATTTAGTTTAATGCATATTAAACTTGTTCATTTTTTTTTAAGTCAGAGAAAAATCCCCCAAGTTATCTAGCTCTCTAACAGAAAGTCACTGTAGCTCTCTAACAGGAAGTCACTGTACTGAGAGCTGAGGTGGGTTTTTAACACGATTCTGCTAAAGGACACTAGAGGGCAGCATTGTTAAAAAAATCAACGGGTAGTCGAAAAGCTTTTTCTTGACTACCAGCGAAATGCATTTTTAAAGCATCCCAGTCAGAGCATCAATTCTGAGTGGGGAAAATGACGTTAGAAAACTCATCTAGTGCATTGCTTTCACCCGCCTCTGGGAAAGGATATGCAGACAAACAAACTGATTCAATCCGGCAGTTCGGGACTGAATGTGGCTCCCGCTGCCCAGACTCCCCGCTTTTCCAGGAAGCTTCAGCACGAGTGGCTCTCAACTCTGACTGCACACGAAAGGACTTGGGGAGCTTGGAAAACGACACTATCCGGGCTCCACAGAAGGTCTATTATATCAGAATCTCTGGGGGTGAAGCCAGGCATCAAGATTTAAAAAACTCATCCCAGATGATTGCATGCGCCGCCCGGGTTTAGGGTCGCTGTGCTTGTTTGCTAGTCCTAAAGTGTGGCCCCTGGACCCCTAGCAGCAGCGCCTGGGAACCTGTCAGAAATGCAGGTCCTAGGGCCTCACCCCAGATGCTGTGTTGTGCTGTGTGCTTAGTCACTCAGTCGTGTCCACCTCTTTGCGACCCCGTGGTCTGTAGCCCGCCAGGCTCCTCTGTCCATGGGGATTCTCCAGGCAAGAATACTAGAGTAGGTTACCTTGCCCTCCTCCAGGAGATCTTCCCAACTCTGGGATTGAACCCAGGTCTCCCGCATTGCAGGCAGATTCTTCACAGTCTGAGCCACCAGGGAGGCACCCCAGGTGCACTGAATTTCAAATTTGGGGCTTGGGTGGGACCCAGCAGTCTGCGTTTAAAGCCACTCACAGACAATTCTAGTGCAAACTAAAGGTTAAGAAATGGTAACCCATTACAAGTATTCTTGCCTGGAAAATCCCATGGACAGAGGAGCCTGGTGGGCTACAGTCCTCAGGGTCGCAAAGAATTGGACACAACTGAAGCGACTTAGCACACACACACAAAGGTTAAGAATTATTGATTTATACCATCCCCACCATCCTCACAGGTGACATGCATGCATGTACATAACCATGTATACATTGTAGTATGAATTAGAATCAAATCTGAATAATTTGAAGAAATCCAGGTCCTAGCCTACTTCTGTGAGGCCGGGCCTTTCTATTAGTTTCATTAGCTCTCGAATCTCAGTGTTTGAGAAACACTTCTAAATTATGGGAAAACTTGGTCAAATGTTTCCTGCGCACTGCTTTCCCTGCTGCTGCTGCTTAGTCGATTCAGTTGTGTCTGACTCTGTGCGACCCCACAGACGGCAACCTACCAGGCTCCCCCGTCCCTGGGATTCTCCAGGCAAGAACACTGGAGTGAGTTGCCATTTCCTTCTCCAATGCATGAAAGTGAAAAGTGAAAGTGAAGTCGCTCAGTTATGTCTGACTCTTTGTGACCCCATAGACTGCAGCCTACCAGGCTCCTCCGTCCATGGGGTTTTCCAGGCAAGAGTACCGGAGTGGGGTGCCATTGCCTTCTCTGGCTTTCCATGCTGAAACCATTATTATTTAGCCCACAGTTCACAGACAGCTTTCTCTCTCTTATTTCCTGGATCCTTGGCACAGAACTGACTATGAAAGCTACAGGTTGAGTTTGTTTCCCTGAATATCCCATTCTCCATCTGTGAAGTGAGGACCCTGTGGAATTGATCCAGTGGAATTCTTTCAAAGCTTGACATGAGATAATGTATGTAGACCAACTGGTGACTCTAAAAGAATAACACAAACTGAGTAACAAGTAAGCAGGATGTGGGCCTGGTTGTTTCTTCTCAAATAAGCTCAGATTTTAACATTTTATTTTATTTTTTAAGTTGTTATTCTTCATTTGGTAAGATAGGTCATCTCTGTTTAAAAATACGTATTTTATGTGAAAGGACTAAGTGAAACTACTTATTTTGAGTGAAAGAAATTTGCTGATAAATATGTTTTACTTTTTAAATTGGTTCCCATGACAATATACAACTTGTCATAATCCCAATTTTGAACCAGTCAGTTGTTAATATAAGATTAAAGGACAAGCTGGGAGGGATTGGGGACAGGAGGAGAAGGGGACGACAGAGGATGAGATGGCTGGATGGCATCACCAACTCGATGGACGTGAGTATGAATGAACTCCGGGAGATGGTGATGGACAGGGAGGCCTGGAATGCTGCGATTCATGGGGTTGCAGAGAGTCGGACATGACTGAGCGACTGAACTAAACTGAACTGATGACTAACTAAAACATGCAGAAAATAGCTGTTCATGTTAAACCTTTTTCATGTGAAATTTCCCCTAGAACTTTGAATGTCGTATGCAAGTTGTTATACTGCATAAACAACAAACCATAGGGACTAAAGATACAAATAGGCACAAATTAGTTTTTTGATCAAATAAAATGTACTAAATCTGGCCATCCAGACACATAATGATAAAAACAATAGAAACCTTAGAGATAATTCAGGGCATCTTCTTCTTACTCTAGATGAGGAAACAGGCTAGGAGTTCATTGTTTTAAGGCATAATTGAAAGCTCAAATGTTACTAACAATTATAAATATTTCCGTTATGCTTACAAAATGCTGAGAGTAAATATACAAAATAATAATTGTAACATATAGAGGAACTATATGTAACTTTATTATTTCCAAGTCACCTGTAAATGTGTTATCATACTTTCATGATTTAAAAAATAGAAAAGAAAGAAGAGTCCCTAATAAGCAAAGCACCACTTTAAAATACTAACATGTTATAGGTTAATTCACAAATATTAGATTTAACCAAACACAATTTCTGTTTTTTTTTTTTTAATTTTTTTATTTTATTTTTTTAAATTTGACTTTACAATACTCTATTGGGTCATGTCGATGTATGGCAAACCCAATAGAGTATTGTAAAGTCAAATTTCTGTTTTAAGAGGCCAAAAATGATTGATCTCTTTCAAGGGGAGTGGACTGCAGTGGAGGCTGGGGCAATGGTAGAATATAGGGACTCGGTTTCATCAGAGGAGAAAAAACAGTTTTTACTTCAGACCAGCTGTTCGTTGTTTATCTAACTTCAGTTGTTTATTTACTTAACTTCAAAAGCTTGTGGTGGTGGTTTATATTCATGCTCTGCGACTTGGAGGTTTCCTCCTGGATCTCTGTCAATCACTTACCATCTTGGCTATGGAGAAACCTCTCTCAGTGCTCAGCAGATAGAGGACCATCTTTTATCACTGGAATGGAAACCTGTATCCATAAATGGAGTGATGCCATGTTTAGCCTTAAAGGTGTGCCAACTGTCTGAGGACAAGCCTGGCTCCATCTGCCTTCCAGAGCACACAGGAGACTCTGCATTCTGGGTTTTGTCTCATCACTGTCATGAATTTGGACATGTTCTCCAACCTTGCTGAATCTGTTTCTTCAACACAAATGACCAGACTTATATTAACTGAGCATATAATAACTTATAGTAACTTATGTCCTTATAATAACTGTTTAGGTGGGTAATATTTTCATCTTTATTTTATTGATGACGAATCTGAGACTCAGAAAGCTAATTGATTGGGCAGGTTCTCAGTAGGTAGTATGTAAGGCCACTTTTAGCTTTAAAGTTCTGTGATTAGTTATCCTGCAAGGCTTTGTGCATAGTGCATTGTGGGAGAAGGTAGGCTGGGGACAAAAAATAATAGGGCATTCACTTAATTGACTGCCTTGTATGTTTGTGAATGTGTGATGCCTTGTGTGTGGGTCTGTTCATCCCTTTGCATTTAATACACTGATGACTATAATTGATAATGTGTATGAATGATTTGACTATATAGAGCTTCTCCATCTTTGGCTGCAAAGAAAATAATCAATCTGATTTTGGCATTGACCATCTGGTGATGTTCATGTGTATAGTCTTGTCTTGTTTTATTGGAAGAGGGTGTTTGCTATGACCAGTGCGTTCTCTTGGCAAAACTCTGTTAGCCTTTTCCCTGCTTCATTTTGTTCACCAAGGCCAAATTTGCCTTTTACTCCAGGTATCTCTTGATTTTCTACTTTTGAATTCAGTCCCCTATGATGAAAAGGACATCTTTCTTGGGTGTTAGTTCTAGAAGGTCTTGCATCAGCTTCTTCAGCTTTACTGGTTGGGGCATAGAGTTGGATTATTGGGATATTGAATGGTTTGCCTTGGAAACGAACAGAGATCTATACAGTCAGCAAAAACAAGACAGGGAGCTGACTGTGTCTCAGATCATGAACTGCTTACTGCCAAATACAGACTTAAACTGAAGAAAGAGGGAAAACCATTAGACCATTCAGGTATGACCTAAATCAAATCCCTTATGATTATATAGTGGAAATGACAAAAGATTCAAGGGATTAGATCTGATAGACAGAGTGCCTGAAGAACTATGGATGGAAGTTTGTGACATTTTACAGGAGGTAGTGATCAAGATCATCCCCAAGAAAAAGAATTGCAAAAAAGGCAAAATGATCGTCTGAGGAGGCCTTACAAATGGCTGAGAAAAGAAGAGGAGTAAAGGCAAAGGAGCAAAGGAAAGATATACCCATTTGAATGCAGATCAAAGATCATCAAGGAAAGATAAGAAAGACTTCCTTGGCAATCAATGCAAAGACATAGAGGAAAACAATAGAATAGGAAAGACTAGAGATCTCTTCAAGAAAATTAGAGATACCAAGGGACATTTCATGCAAAAATGGGCACAATAAAGAACAGAAATGGTATGGACCTAACAGAAGCAGAAGATATTAAGAAGAGGTGGCAAGAATACACAGAAGAACTGTACAAAAGAGATCTTCACAACCCAGATAATCACTATGGTGTGATCACTCATCTAGGGCCAGACATCCTGGAATGTGAAGTCAAGTGGGCCTTAGAAAGCATCACTACAAACAAAGCTAGTGGAGGTGATGGAATTCCAGTTGAGCTATTTCAAATCCTGAAAGATGAAGCTGTGAAAATGCCGCACTCAACATGCCAGCAAATTTGGAAAACTCAGCAGTGGCCACAGGACTGGAAAGGGTCAGTTTTGGCTACGCAAAAGCTTTTGACTGTGTTGATCACAACAAACTGAGGAAAATTCTTCAAGAGATGGGAATACCAGACCACTTGACCTGCCTCTTGATAAATCTGTATGCATGTCCAGTTACTGGACGTGGAACAACAGACTAGTTCCAAATAGGAAAAGGTGTACATCAAGGCTGTATACTGCCACCCTGCTTATTTAACTTATATACAGAGCACATCATGAGAAATGCTGTGCTGGATGAACACAGCTGGAATCAAGATTGCCCCGAGAAATATCAATAATCTCAGATATGCAGATGACACCAACATTATGGCCGAAAGCAAAGAACTAAAGAGCCCCTTGATGAAAGTGAAAGAAGAGAGTAAGAAAGTTGGCTTAAAGCTCACCATTCAGAAAACTAAGATCATGGCAAATAGATGGGAAAATTGTGGAAACAGTGGCAGACTTTATTTTGGGGGGCTCCAAAATCACTGCAGGTGGTGACTGCAGCCATGAAATTAAAAGATGCTTGCTCCTTGGAAGAATACTTATGACCAACCGAGACAGCATATTAAAAAGCAGAGACATTACTTTGCCGACAAAGATCTTTCTAGTCTCATCTATGGTTTTTCAAGTAGTCACGTATGGATGTGAGAGTTGGACTGTAAAGAAAGCTGAGCGCCGAAGAATTGATGCTTNATCATGGCAAATAGATGGGAAAATTGTGGAAACAGTGGCAGACTTTATTTTGGGGGGCTCCAAAATCACTGCAGGTGGTGACTGCAGCCATGAAATTAAAAGATGCTTGCTCCTTGGAAGAATACTTATGACCAACCGAGACAGCATATTAAAAAGCAGAGACATTACTTTGCCGACAAAGATCTTTCTAGTCTCATCTATGGTTTTTCAAGTAGTCACGTATGGATGTGAGAGTTGGACTGTAAAGAAAGCTGAGCGCCGAAGAATTGATGCTTTTGAACTGTGGTGTTGGAGAAGACTCTTGAGAGTCCCTTGGACTGCAAGGAGATCAAACCAGTCAATCCTAAAGGAAATCAATCCTGAATATTCATTGGAAGGACTGATGTTGAAGCTGAAACTCCAATACTTTGGCCACCTGATGCAAAGAACTGACTTCTTGGAAAAGACCCTGATGCTGGGAAAGACTGAAGGCAGGAGGAGAAGGGGATGACAGAGGAGGAGATGGAGATGGCTGGATGGCATCACTGACTCGATGGACATGAGTTTGGGCAAGCTTTGGGAGTTGGTGATGAACAGGGAAGCCTGGTGTGTTGCAGTCCATGGGGTTGCAAAGTGTCGGACATGACTGAACAACTGAACCGAACTGAAGTATCCCTAAGTTCTGAAGTGAGGTACTAGGTCACCTGTGTAGGACTAGTTAAAAAAAAAGTGTGGCCATCCTTAGGCCAATCTCTACCTTAAAAGAATCAGTGGGTGGAGGTGGGGGTTGAGAGACACTTTATTTGGATTTGAGTTCTGTGGCATTTTCCAACCTTCCTCTGTGATGCCGCTCTCTCTCGTCCATCTTTTCCCTTGTCTCAAACTGAATAAGCTCCAAAACTGAAAAATCCCATTTGCAGAACTTGCAAATAAAGACAGCTTCCTGCTGTAAGGATTGAATGCTGTGATTTTGTCCCCAACAGGCAGTCCTGGAGATTCTGCTCATTCCTTGTTCAGCTCCCAGATACAGAGGAGAAGACTGCCTGATGCTGAGTACTTCTAATATAATTTCTTCCTGCATCAGACATGTGCTCTTTAATCCTGGCAGAAAAGCAAATGTTCATTTTATATTTAGATAAGGATGGCCAAGTGACTTGCTTAAGGCAATGATGTAGCTTTCTTATCTTTCAATACTTCTCTATCCTCATTATTTCTCTGTAATCCTCTTATCACTATGTTCAGTCTTTCCAGCTTCTCACCTGGAATCACTCCTGCCTGCACACACGCCAAGAAATAATGGAGAATATGGATCATAAAATTGCACCTCCTCCTTCAACATAATTTAGCATGGTGCCTACTATTTATTAAAACTGGGTGTTTTCAAACTTTTGGAATCCTTCTGTTTGGGTAATAACTAACTGGTGGTCATTAAAGAGGTGATTTCTGTCCTGATGAAAGGGAGGCAGCATTCACAAGGAATAGAGAGTACAGTGCTTTCTTGCACAGATCAAATTCTATAGGATTTGTGAACAGTGGAATGCATTCTAATTCATTTAAAAACATTTGAGCACTTCCCTGGTGAAACAGTGGGTAAGAATCTGCCTGTCAATGCAGGGGACATGGGTTCAATCCCTGGTCCAGGAAGATTCCAAAGGCCTCAGAGCAAGTAAGACTGCACCACAACTGCTGAGCCTGTGTGCCCTAGAGCCTGAACTCTGCAACAAGAGAAGCAACTGCAAGAGAAGCCCGCATTCCACGACAAAGCGTGGCCCCCACTTGCCGCAATTAGAGAAAGCCCACAAGAGCAAGCAAGACTCAGTGCGGCCAAAAATTAAATAAACTAATAAAATTATTTTTAAAATGAAAACATTTGAAAGGAGAACAATTAAACTAATTGCCTTAAATTTTGTCTAGAGTAAGGCAACAAATAAACAGATTTAAAGAAACAAACAAACAAAAGAAATCTAAGTGAACGGAAACTTTGGGGTTTAATTTATTTCCTAGATGCCTGACTTGTATCTTCATCTGTGAAGCTAAAAGTTATATGGCATTAGTGGATTATTTCCTGAGATTTCTTTTGACAATATTACTTAGGACTTCTAATAGGACTTCTTTAGTCAATCTTTAAAAAAGCATGTTGAATAGTTTGAATAGGTATATTCTCCCCATGTGGAGATCTCTCTGAATAATTAAAAAAATTAAAATTTGGGAAAAGATCTCTTTTCTTCTAAAACATTAAAGGTTTTGCTCTTGTTAATTAAGCCCCACAAATTTTATCATAGAATTCAGCTGTCTTGGTCCATTTGGGCTGCTATAACATATATGTGTTTGTTATGTTCAGGTGTTCAGCTGTGTTTGACTCTTTGCAACCCCATGGACTATAGCCACCAGGCTCCACTGTCCATGGAATTTTCCAGGCAAGAATACTGGAGCAGGTTGCCATTTCCTATTCCAGGGAATCTTGCTCACCCAGGGATTTAGCCTGAGTCTCTTATGTCTCCGGCCATGACAGGGAACCCCTATAACAAATATACTATACATACACACACACACACACACACACACACACACACACATACATATATACACATATGACAAAATACTACAGATGGCTTAAACAGCAAACATTCATTTCTCACAGTCTGGAGAAAGGGAAGTCTAAGGTCAAGGCACTGGCAGATTGATTATCTGGCAAGAGTGGTCTTCCTGGTTCATTGTCACGTGGTGGAAGGGGTGAGGCAGCTCTCTGTGGTCTCTCTTATAAGGGCACTAATCACTTTTATGAGGGCTGCACCCTCTTAGGCTAGTCACTTACTAAGGCCCTCTTAGTAGCATCACTTTGGGGGTTAGGTTTCAACATACGGATTATGTAGGGACACAAACACTCTCGCTACAGCAACAGCCTAGAAAATTTTCAAAGCAAGGGTTATCAGCTGCTTATCTCTTCCACAGATGATTCCCATGAACACTCGATTCTGAATAACCAGATTTTTTTTTTCTAGTGAATGTACCAGGATGAATGATCTACAAAATGTATGCAGAAATGAATATGGAAATTAATCTGCCATGTACATTTATTTGATAGAACCAATTTATTCTAATTTTAGAGTAACTAGGTAAAACAGTCCTTATATACTAGGAACAACTATGGTAGAAAATTCTGATATATGACTATAACATGTATCAGCACAAATAGAAAGACATGATAGAAATTATAGATACTTTCAATCAGCTATAATGCATAAAGGATCTGAAAATTTGAGAATTATTAGCTTTTTACTTTGTGATCCTCTTGAGTTGTGGGTTGTAGTTCTTCTCACTGAGAAATGAGGAGGTTTCAAACTTCCTGGTTTGAAACAATTAGGTTTCAGGGCTTTTTTTTTTTTAATAGACAAAGTTATTGAAAACTCAATAGAGAGTTCTTAAATTGTAAATGAAATTTATTGGCTCTTGTCCCTGGAAATACAGAGGTCAAACAAACTTCAGAATGGTCGTTACAACAACCAAGTTGTTGAGAATCAACTTTTCTAACTCTCTGCTATCCCCGAGTTGGTTTCCCTCATGACATTAGGGTGGCTCTTGGTGGTATTTACGTTGTGGTTTTTTTAATCCACACTCAGCAGGGCCCTTTTGCCTCAGTATTCCAACATTCCAGAGATTCATTCTAATTAGGTTGCTTCAGTCACATGAGCCAGTGACTCTAGCTGGGCTGATTGTGTTAACACAATCCAGAGCTCACCTCGGAACTGAGGTCCAGCCAAAAAAGAAAGGAAGCAGCCTTCCTCTGGGTCAGCTGGAGTCTGGGAAGGGTCATCGCCCACCTGAAAATGTGGATGCCTGAGGAATGATGTCTACCGGGCAGACAATCAACTATTTTCACTATGCTCAGAAAGGGTCTTGCTGGGCACACCACCAAGAAAGGGCCCAGGGAGAGTGCAAATCCATCGAGTGCCTACTGTGTGCTGGGCACTTTCCCAACTTATTGCATTTGAATTTTACTATAGCCCTGTGAGGTGGTGTCATTACACTTCCATTTTACATTTGAAGCAATTGAAGCTCAAAGAGAGTTGAAAAAGTTGATGAAGCCAGATTTGTACATTTCCTCTAAAACTAGCCCCATGCTCAAACAAAATGAAGCAGAATATGTTTTCCTCTTCCTTTTCATCTATATTTGTATATTTTAAAACATGTGTTACAGTTCAAGGAACTTTTTTTTTTAAATTATTTATTTATTTTGACCACACCACATGGCATGTGTGATCTTAGTTCCCAGACCAGGAATTGAACCTGTGCCCCCTGCATTGGAAGCAGAGTCTTAACCACTAGACCACATGGGAAGTCCTCTATATTTGTATATTTTATTCCCACCCTTTTGATTATGCTATCTGAAGCATGTAGAGGTTTAAAGTATCTCTGTCAACTGAGGGAAAAACCTTTAGGCATATTAAAAGGAAATGCAAAACAAAGAATAGTTTTCTAAATGTTCACTGAGATACTACAAAAATAAATTTAACAAAAATCCACCCATTCTACATGTAGCCCAATATTTCTGTATCCATTATCAGTGGTTATTTTTATACTTAGGAGCATCTGTCATTGCCTTGTAGATTACCTGACTCAAGTCTCAAATTTCTGATCTTTTAAATTGTATGATTGTCAACCTCATTGGTCAGACAGTCAGATGTGGAAAGCTGACATTAGCTTCTTATTCTGTTATACTATCTGGAGCTTTTATTTATACAACTGTCTGTGTATCAGCTTCTTGGGACAGGTTTTAAACTTTACTTTAAAAGGAATTTTATCTTCTGGAGGAAAGAATAAAGCAAGCCAACTTGGCAGAGGATTGATAAGAGTAAAAAATGTTTACCCTAATGAGATTTTTTACTGGCAAATCCAGTTTCATGCTGTAACTGGAGGCAATCTTTATTGCTTCTTTAAAAGTGTAGAGCTGGATTTACTTCCTGATTCTACCATGGGAGATGTCTGGAAGGAGATGCTGTCTTAATCTTAATGATATTAAAACCTCTATGCCTACAGCAGATGCAACTCTGTAAGCTCTGGAAGCCCCAAATCCATTTTGGCTCTGTAGCACTTATCTATATTTGTCAGGTATCTGGTAATTAAACAAAAGGCGACTTTTAAACTTGACGTGGGGCGGAATGAATTTCTCAGCTTTTCCGTGAAGTACCTGGTAAAAAGAGGAGCTACTCACTCTGTGAATATTTCCAAATGAGGCACCTGCTGTTCTCTATGTTCAAATGTAAGCCAGGCCCAGAAGTAGCTGGGCAACATTCACCGCAAGAGCATTGCAGAGGAGGCTGGCTTGTCCCCAGGCACGCCCACTTTTCTTCCTTGTGCCTACTTCACTCTTCTACATTTATTTGCTTGTCTAGGACCCTTAATCTCTATTTTTAGGTGACCTTTCTTTCTCATTTCTGAGTTTCTCTACCTCCCACTCAAAGATGGGTGTTTCCCCTTATTTTCTTCACTAGAACTATTTCATAGATGGTGCTTCTTAAATATTCTGACCACATGACCCACCAAGGTGGGCACAGAAGCAAACACTATTAGAAGGCCTTGGCTGTAGCTCAGAAATTTATGCAAATCTCTATTCTATACCATAGTAGAACATTCACTTTAAAGCAATATGTTCTTATTTATAAATCTTTGACTTTATAAAACTTGATCATGGAAGGAAAAGGTCTCAAGTCTACTCTGGCTTTTGTCCAGCTCCCCTCAGCCACCCAAAGCCACCTCATCCATGCTCAGCATACTTCCTGTGCCTCAGGGGAAAGGCAGGCCTGCCTGTGAGGCAAAGAGCAATGAGACCGAGTCAGTGACTGAAAAGGTGGAATGAATTGTCCCTCTTGGGAACTGGTCTTTAGACACAAAGCCCTAGTTTGACCTAATCCTTTACGCTCTAAACTTTTATATACTTCTATGCCATGTTTTAGGCTCCCTCACATAGATATACAGATCTTCAGTCTTCTGGAGTAATAATGATATTCGTTTACACTAATTTAGCACATATAATGTACTTGGCTTAGTCTAAACACTTTATGTATATTAACTAATTGTATTGGCACTACAGTCTTATAGTGCAGGTCTGTTGTTCTTCTTATCTTGTTTTGCTTGTGAAGAAACTGAGGCACAATAGGGGAAGTAAATTACTCAAGATTACCCAGCTAGTGTGAATCGGGGCCAGGATTTGAAAGTAAGCATTCTGGCTCCTGTCTGCTTTTAGCCACAAATAACACTTCAGCAAGTTAGAAATGACAGACTTGTGTCCAGCGAAGAGAACCCAGAGGCCCCAATAGAGCATTATGGTTACATTTAAGGAGTGAAATGTTGATTGCGGAGCTCTTTTGGGAACCACAAGAATCTTTCTCTGTTTCCTGAGGCAGCATGTTATATAGGGGCTACCCAGTGCGTGTGAACACCTAGTGCTTCTCTGGGACAAGAAAACACTCCCTGTTAGGCCTTCACTGCCATGCAGCGTTTACACATGAACCTCTTTCAATGCAGGAAAAGTTGAAGGACAGACAGACTTGACAGAGAGAATTGCTGTCTATGACATAAGGCAGGAAAAGGTAAGTGCTGAATAGAGAAAGAAACATCATGCGGTACAAGTGAAGAGGGAGAGCTGTTAATCCCATCAGGGCTTCCATGGCTGCTTCTGTTTTTTAAACAAAGAGCAATGTTTTGCAAAAAAATATTTATTGTGCTTCTCGGTCAATTAAAAATACATTGGTTAATATATAAAACAAGTACCTGTCCTACCAAGCTCATATATTATAAAATATATATAATGGTATCCACATCTTGGCTTCAATATACTATTCTCCACTGAAAGAAACTAAGACTCCTTAGAGAAATGGCTGATTACAAGGCTGGGGAAAGCACAGGTGAGCTTGGAACACCTTGTGCTGGGAAGCCAAAAAAGTCCTTAAAAAAAGATGGAGACATGTCGAAAAGACACAAAAGACGTGTCAGAGATGCTTCAAATGGCCATATTTGGGATAATTGCAGCAACAAATTAATGTTGGTAATGAATCATAAATTATAGAAAAAAATCATCATACTGATAAAAATAACTGAACAAAATTATGCAATAATTGAATAAGTAAACGAATGGAGGAGATGGGGAAGCTCTTCCTTGCAGTAGATTGCCAACTAAAAAATCACCCTTTAGCCAACACCACAGTGCTAGTTCAGACATCACTGAAGAGTACTAAAATCAAGTAGGCAAAATTGTGATGAGAAACAAGATATTTGCATAGTTTCAAAGTGTCCCTCTCAAAGATACTCATTGGGGATATAAATATAAACACACACACACACACACACACACACACAAACACATACATCTAATACATGCTAAAGGAAAAGGTACAAACTAGGAGAAACCTGGTAAGTATCACCTTAACCAAGACAAGTAAAGCATCATCAGGAATGGGAAAATGTGACAGTATGTAACCCCTGCTATATTACACAGCATCATTTCTGTGGTACTCTTGCCAAAAATGCCTAACCTGAATTTAATCACTAGTGGACATCTGAAAAACTCCAGGCATGGGAAATTCTGAAAAATAACTGGCTAATAGTCTTCTAAAGTGTCAAAATTACAAAAGACAGAGTGAGGGACTGATGCAGCTTAAAGGAGACCAAAGACACATTACAATGAACAGCAACATGTAAATTTTGAGTTGATTTGAATCAGAAAAGAATATTAGTGGGATGGTTAGAGAAATATGAATATGATCCATAGATTAAACAATATTATTGTATCAATGTTAATTTCAAGATTTTGATACTTNTTTTTTTTCATATTTTTAAAATCTTTCTTTATAGTTTTACTCCCTGTGTGATTTTATCAGTTCTCAAAGCATTAATACCATTTAAATGCAGATAACCTCCAAATCTGCATCTCCATCCCAAGGCTGTCTCCTGAGATTCAGATTCAGTGTCCAACAGCCTACTCAACATCTCCACTTAGATGTCTCATGAGCATCTCAACCTCAAGATGACTAAGCCCAGACTCCTGATCTTCCCCAACAAGCCACCCATCACCTGTGGATATCAGCTGACGGCAACTGCATTCTTCTGCTTACTCAGGTCAAAAGCCTTGGCATCATTCTTCACTCCTTTCTTTCTGTTACCCCACATCTAGTTCACCGGAAACTTCTGACTCTACATTCAGTACTTCTTCAAATTAGACCACCTTGGTGGCTCAGAGGTTAAAGCATCTGCCTGGAATGCCAGAGACCAGGATTCGATCCCTGGGTCAGGAAGATCCCCTGGAAAAGGAAATGGCAACCCACTCCAGTACTCTTGCCTGGAGAATCCCATGGAGGGAGGAGCCTGGTGGGCTACAGTCCATGGGGTCACAAAGAGTCAGACACTTTCACTTTCACTTTACACTTCCACAGCTAGCGCCTTCATCTGAGCCACCATCATCTCTCACCTGTGTGCCTGTGTGCTCAGGTGCTTAGCTGCGTCTCTTTGTGACCTCATGAACTGTAGCCCACCAGACTCTTCTGCCCATGGGATTTTCCAGGCAAGAATCCTGGAGTGGGTTGCCATTTCCTACTCCAAAGGATCTTCCCTACCCAGGGATCAAACCTATGTCTCCTGCCCTGGATCTTCTGCACTGGAAGGTGGATTCTTTACCACTATGCCATGGGAAGCCCCATCTCTCTTCTAGATTGTTACAATTATTTCTGAACATATCTCCTTGCTCCTACATTTGCCCCTTTATAACTTAGTTTAATTCCTGGCCAAAGAGATTCTTTGGAAATGTAAGTCAAATCACATCACTTCTCCCCAAAGATCTGGCCCCTGTAATCTCTCTAAACTCAACTTTTCCTATACTCCTTCCTTGCTCGGCAGCCACATTGGTATGCTTGATGTTCCCCAAACACAGCGGGCTTCTCCCATCTTAGTGTCTCTGGCCAGAAACACTGTTCTTACCTACCTTCCAATTACTCACTTTACTCCAAGTCTCTTCTCAGTGACCACTCCTGACTCCAAACATCCCCATTCATGCTACCCCGTTCTACTTTTTCTTTATTCCATAACACTTAGCACTTTCTAACATTATATACGGGGTTCCCTGGTGGCTCAGATGGTAAAGAATCTGCCTGAAATGCAGGAGACCCAGCTTCAATCCCTGGTTTGGGAAGATCCCCTGGAGAAGGAAATGGCAACCCACTCCAGTATTCTTACCTGGAGGATTCCATGGATAGAGGAGCCTGGCTGGCTAAAGTCCAAGGGGTAGCAGAGTTGGACACAACTGAGCAACTAACACACACAC
>SJYV01034062.1:367223-415981 GCA_006410875.1 Neotragus pygmaeus
TTTTTTTTTTTTTTGTAAAGAGGGCAGAAATATATTACTTGGTCTCCCTAAATCAAGAGGTTTCCTCACTGTTTTCCAGGTGAGGAAACCAAGACTCAAAGATCAGATGGCTTTCATTTCCTCATCCACTCCCTATTTCACCCAAACTGCTCTTTGTCAGAGTTATTGACAATCTCCACACTATAGACACCAATGAACAATTTTCAGTTCTCACCTTACTTGACCTATCAGTAGCATCTGATACAATTTATTACTTCCTCCCCCTTGATATCTTTTTTTTACCTTATCCTTCAGCAGCATACTCTTCTCCCCATGCCCCCAACTTCCTAATACTGGAATCTCCAGGTCTTAGTCCTTTGTCCTTTCTTTCTATATTTTTTTTCATATTTTTAAAATCTTTCTTTATAGTTTTACTCCCTGTGTGATTTTATCAGTTCTCAAAGCATTAATACCATTTAAATGCAGATAACCTCCAAATCTGCATCTCCATCCCAAGGCTGTCTCCTGAGATTCAGATTCAGTGTCCAACAGCCTACTCAACATCTCCACTTAGATGTCTCATGAGCATCTCAACCTCAAGATGACTAAGCCCAGACTCCTGATCTTCCCCAACAAGCCACCCATCACCTGTGGATATCAGCTGACGGCAACTGCATTCTTCTGCTTACTCAGGTCAAAAGCCTTGGCATCATTCTTCACTCCTTTCTTTCTGTTACCCCACATCTAGTTCACCGGAAACTTCTGACTCTACATTCAGTACTTCTTCAAATTAGACCACCTTGGTGGCTCAGAGGTTAAAGCATCTGCCTGGAATGCCAGAGACCAGGATTCGATCCCTGGGTCAGGAAGATCCCCTGGAAAAGGAAATGGCAACCCACTCCAGTACTCTTGCCTGGAGAATCCCATGGAGGGAGGAGCCTGGTGGGCTACAGTCCATGGGGTCGCAAAGAGTCGGACACTTTCACTTTCACTTTACACTTCCACAGCTAGCGCCTTCATCTGAGCCACCATCATCTCTCACCTGTGTGCCTGTGTGCTCAGGTGCTTAGCTGCGTCTCTTTGTGACCTCATGAACTGTAGCCCACCAGACTCTTCTGTCCATGGGATTTTCCAGGCAAGAATCCTGGAGTGGGTTGCCATTTCCTACTCCAAAGGATCTTCCCTACCCAGGGATCAAACCTATGTCTCCTGCCCTGGATCTTCTGCACTGGAAGGTGGATTCTTTACCACTATGCCATGGGAAGCCCCATCTCTCTTCTAGATTGTTACAATTATTTCTGAACATATCTCCTTGCTCCTACATTTGCCCCTTTATAACTTAGTTTAATTCCTGGCCAAAGAGATTCTTTGGAAATGTAAGTCAAATCACATCACTTCTCCCCAAAGATCTGGCCCCTGTAATCTCTCTAAACTCAACTTTTCCTATACTCCTTCCTTGCTCGGCAGCCACATTGGTATGCTTGATGTTCCCCAAACACAGTGGGCTTCTCCCATCTTAGTGTCTCTGGCCAGAAACACTGTTCTTACCTACCTTCCAATTACTCACTTTACTCCAAGTCTCTTCTCAGTGACCACTCCTGACTCCAAACATCCCCATTCATGCTACCCCGTTCTACTTTTTCTTTATTCCATAACACTTAGCACTTTCTAACATTATATACGGGGTTCCCTGGTGGCTCAGATGGTAAAGAATCTGCCTGAAATGCAGGAGACCCAGCTTCAATCCCTGGTTTGGGAAGATCCCCTGGAGAAGGAAATGGCAACCCACTCCAGTATTCTTACCTGGAGGATTCCATGGATAGAGGAGCCTGGCTGGCTAAAGTCCAAGGGGTAGCAGAGTTGGACACAACTGAGCAACTAACACACACACACACACACACACACACACACACTAGTCTATATAAGTTCATTTTTATTGTTTTCCTGTTTATTTCCTGTCTCTCCTGCTAGAATAAATGTGTCCCTCAAGGATGGGGATCTTTGTCTCTTTTTTTTTCTCTTGTCTGTCCCATGCATCAAGGACAATCTCCAGTGCAGCAGGCACTCAAAAATATTAGCTGAATATGAATAAAGAAATGAGACATGTTTTAGACCTGAGTATTTTGCTTTTATTGTATCATGCTCTTCTCTGGGCCATCCTGAATATGGTACAATGACATTAAAATGTATTCTGTAGGTGTTCTGAGGAAGGAGTTTGCAAGATTGACACTGTGCCTGAGAAGGGAGTAGGAGAAATGGATGGGAGAAATAAAGTTTCATCCTTTTTTCCTTCCCAATTTTTCTTTTTGGTCCCCATATCTCCCTTTTTTTGCTTTCTGTTAAGTTTTGTGTGAATTCTCATGCCATTTTGTCTTTTTCTTCTTGTCTTACTAGACAAAAACACTCATTTCTAGGGATAATTAGGTTCATTCTATCACCAAACGTGCTTCCAGTTTCCATGCTAGTGATACATTTTCCTTTTTTGTCCAAGTGAAAGAGAATATTGATAATTCTAAACTTTCCTTTCCTTTCTATTGTTTCCCTGTACCCACACAGTCTATCTACTGGCCCTTAAAAAACAACAAAAATGAATTTTATTGTATAAGTAAATTCTGAGTTGACTCCACTAGGATTTTAGAAAATTGCCTAAAGGGATCTCAGTTAGTTATTAGTATGGTAAGATTGGTTTCACTGAAGCTAGTCACACTGGTCATCTTTCAGAATTTAAAACAAATAAATAAAATCTAATATAAAAATCCATTTAGAAAGGATGGATCAAGTTCAAACTGCAGAAGCTGAGGTTTTGTCCCTTATACTCTTTTTTAGTATTTGAATACTGACAAACACTCCCCCAAATAGTGACACTTTCAAAAGTCCTCAGATGCCTGGGCAGTGTTCATGCAGTACAAGGAGATCTGTGTTCAACGTACACATTTTAAACAAGTGGTCAAGGGCCTTATTTTATAATTTGCGGTGACTTAAATCTTTAGCACAGAAGATTTTCCTGAACTTCCAATTATATTGCACATGATATTTTCTTATAAAGCAAACAAATTTGTTTTCTGNTTCATGCGGTACAAGGAGATCTGTGTTCAATGTACACATTTTAAACAAGTGGTCAAGGGCCTTATTTTATAATTTGCGGTGACTTAAATCTTTAGCACAGAAGATTTTCCTGAACTTCCAATTATATTGCACATGATATTTTCTTATAAAGCAAACAAATTTGTTTTCTGAAGCTAATAGAAAAGTTAATTGTTTTCATGTGTAATTTAAGTCAGATCAATTTAAAATTAGGTATTTAAACATATATATAACTAGTATGTGGAATGAGCCTGACTCTTGATAATGTAATTATGACCCTGTTTTGTTTTTTAATCTCCCACTGCCCCTTTACATTCAGTGGGAACAATGAAACCTTGACTCTGATGAAAACTCAGGCTGTCTCACAGTTTTTCTGCCCACTCTTGGGTAATGAACAGTCCAGACATCCTCTTAGATCATAAACACAGCCTTTACAGATATCAGTCAAAATTACAAACTCAAATTCCTTTCCCTGTCCCAGCTGGGACCTGCTCAGACTAGCGGCTGCAGCTGAGGGTAATGAGGCGGGGCATGGCTGGCTTGCTATTTTTCTACTTTCTGCTTCTCCCATGAACCCTTCTCCTACTGGCTCTGGGTGTCCAGCTCCAGCCCCCACTATTCTCCTGGAGGAGAGACCCAAGATGACCCCCCACAGGAAATATTCAGAGTTGCCCTCCTGGACACCTCCAGGGAGGGTACACTCTCAGGCTGTACCATAGAAACTCAGCCCACTTCTCCATCTCTAGATCTGCCAGGCGTGAGTCAGCTCCCAAGCCTCTTTACTCCCTGACCATGATGGTCATGCTTTCCACCCCCAACTAGGTATCACAGTGTAGTTTTCCCAGCTATACCCTTCTCACTAGGTCCTCTCTTTCAACCTTTATTTTCCTGAAGCAAATTGAGGGGAGAGGCACAGAACTCAGAGTGAGGGGAAATTTCTTCTTTGTGGCAGAATGCCTCAGTCATGTCTGACTCTTAGTGAACCTTTGGACTGTAGCCTGCCAGGCTCCTCTGTCCATGGGATTTCCCAGGCAAGAATACTGTAGTGGGTTGCCATTTTCCTCCTCCAGGCGATCTTCCTGAAAAGGGATCAAACCTGCATCTTCTGTGTCTCCTGCAATGCAGGCAGATTCTTTACCTGCTGAGTCATCAAGGAAACCCATAAATGGGGAAGGGTAATTGTAATAACTTTCCACTGTTAATAACTGCTGCGGGCAGAGATCGGCAGTGGATGCCAATTCCAGGTGGTGAGGAACCAGGCTATTCATACGGTCTCGAAGAATCACACCCCAACTTATTTATTCATTACCAAGTCTTAAAGATACCATCATGGTGGAGAAAACTGAGTCATCATCTTAACCGAATGATCAACTTTAACATGGCCAATAATGGAAAGTGACCCTCCAGGACCCCCTGAGAGACACACTGAGATGGACCCAGCATGATCTGTGTAATCTTCTTGCCAAAGATGCTTGATTTTAATCTAATCATGATAAAACAATCAGACAAATCCAGACTGAAGAGACATTCTCGAAAACAACTGGCTTACATTTTTCTTAAAAAGGTCATTGTCATCAAAGAGAAAACAAGGTGGAGGAAACATTTTAGACTAAAAAAGATTAAAAAGCCATGACAACTTAATGTAATGTGGGATTCTTAATCAAATCACAGACTCACCTCCCTCTCAAACAGCAACAACAAAATCCTTAAAGGAGAGTTTAGGAAATTTGAGTATGGTTTGTATAGGTAACAGCAGTGTACCAATGTTGACATTCTTGAGTGTGATGAGTGCATGATGGTTGTGTGGAAGAATGCCAAGTCTCAAAGAAGAAAGTATTGATGGGTGAAAGGTCATACTGTGAGAGTACAAGAGAGAGCAAAATAGAGGCAAATATAGCACAGTTTGGTAAATCGAGGTGAAGACTTGGCTGTTTATTTTTTCAACCTTTCTGCAGGTTTCTGATTTCTTAAAATAAAATATCAGGGGAAGAAAAAGTTATGGAGTCAGCTCTTGTCTTTTTCCTTTGGAAGTACAGAAATGGAGATTTGACATCTCTCTTTGAAATTTTGTTGTGTCTCGATGTCTGGTTGAAGCTTCAGGTATGATATCTTATTACATGTGATTTGTACAGATGTTACAGCTTACAATTAAAAATCAAATGTTTCCACTTATATTATCATCATGACAATCTTGGAAATAGCTAGACAAGGTACTGTTTTTATTCTTCCCATTTTCCAAATGAAAAACTGAGCTGCAGAAACTCTGAGCAGCTCAAGCAAGTTCACACACCTAAGACTAGTATCCTCAGCCTCTGATTGTAGATCTCATATTTTTTCACTACAGGTATTCAATACCTAGGAGGGCTTTAAAACAAGCCATTGAGTCTCTCATTACTTCATTTGTACGGAAAGTAAGAGAGAGACTTAAGGGTATTTGTTTATCCCCATTGTCTGAGAATTCCAGATGAGCAATGACACAGCTCATTCAGCTCACTGAATCCACATGCTAGTAAACCCTGATCAAGACTCTGCATTGACAGGCAGCTTAAACCCATAGCCCCATCTATCTGGGCTGAAGAGTTAGACAATGCTAGTCTCAGAGTCCTATACCCATGTGACTGCAGATCAGCTATAGCACCATGAGGAGCTTGTAGAGATGAATGCCCCTGAGACTGAGGCAACATCCCCTCAGAATGTGGAGGTGACTCTTGTCACAACTCCAGCAACTTTCAGGGAGATGACAGCTCACACAGAAGGAAGCTCACATGAGTCACAAACCCACAGCCCCAGAATACTAAGCAGTTCTCTTTCCACCTGACAGCTGGGGTGAGCAGAAGCCGCTTCCACTCTATTTTTTCTTAACTAAAATCAAAAACCAAAAGATCACCCTTTCTGAGTGTGGTGGAGACCACATATCTGTGGTGAGGAGGTAGAATGGGCCTCCAGACACGTGGCCCACAATCTTTCTCCTTTTGTGTCTTACTAATGAGAGCAGTTGTATCTGTCTTCACTGTCAACTGAAGATGTGAGGAAAGGGGAAAAAGGGAAAGAGAACAGAGGAAGTAGGTAAACTGCATAGAATATCACCAGGATCCTCCTTTGCAACAGGAATTTATTAAATGTGGTTGGGAGTATCTGGCTTCCCAAGAAAGCACAAGATACACCCTTAAATGATTATAAATTATTATTGGGAATATAGTTTCTTTTAAAGCCAGCTTGTCACGTATTTTCTGGAGCCTTGGCAATCTTAACTTCTCATTATCAGTGTGTTCTAAAAGTCCTATTCTCTGTACGGGATCTATTTGGAAAATAAAACTTGCTAACCAGGGCTCTGCTCTTGATAGATGGATACCACAGTCATCCATGGTCCAAACTCTGGAAATTTTTCCAGTTGCCCTAGAAATTTACTCTGCAAATCTGAGACAGCATGCCAACAACTAAGGATGGTGAACTCTATCATGTCTGTAACATGCCTTTTCTGTGTTACTTAAGATTATTCAGTTCTGCTCAAGAAAGTAAGAAATGTAAGGAAGATAAATGATACTGGGTAGAGAAACAAGGAGCTTGTGAGACAGGTAAAATTAACATCATGTTTATAGTAAGACTAAGTGGATTAATAATCTCTGAGTCATGGGGGCCATGGACATAGGAGACAATGTGTATACTTAGCATTGAGGAAAGGATGATATTCACAATGCATCTATTTGCTTATGGCATGAAACATGAAACAGTCAAGATACACTACATATATGTGAACTGTATGAGACTTAAAAGTATTTTTTTGTATGTGTTTTATTGTTAAATGTATTCTTAAATCAGTCACCCACTGGTGATCCCATTCTGGCCTCAAAAATCCTCAAAAATGCAGCGTCCACAGCTGCACATCAAGCTAACTAGTGAGCTGAAGTTAATGGTCAGGTAGATTTGTGCTTGAGTCTATCCAATAGAGCAAGTGTGCTACTGACCCAGGCACCTTCTGTCTGCTAGTGCAGATATTCAGAAAAACGTCACCTGAACAAATGAGTGGGTCCTATTATTGAGTTTTTTCTAGATACACTTTTGAAAATAAAACCACAGGCTCAAGATGACCTTTTGACTGAATAAATTAACCCTGGAAAATCTATAATTGAATAATTTTAAAGGGCCTGGAGGATCTCAGAACAAAATTTCAAGGAGAAAAAATGAGCTAGAAGAAGATTCCATTGCTAACTGTGTACCTTGTTTCTACTTGGCCTCACCACAGAACCTGGTTGATGTTGCATCATGGCCATCTTCATTTGATTTTCATCACATTATAATTTTAGGGTCTTAGTCATCTCCTCTGCTCACCTTTGAGAGAGATCTAGAGAAAGGGGAGTTTTATATGCATGTGTGTTGTATGGGGCATTCTAGAAATGGGGCTTACGTTTCTTTCCTCTACTGTGAGTGAGGTGCTGTATCCACACTGTTAACTCCTTCAGAAATCACTATATGTGTTACCTGCATTTTCAGATGAAGAGACAGCTTCAGTGAGGGTAGTAACTTGTCCTAGGTATACATAGGTAGCAAAGCCAGAATTTAATGCTGTGTCCATCTGATGTCCCCCAGATCATTTTACAGAAATATTGTCCTAAAGAGAAGGAAGCTTACAATGGTAGAAACATGAGATTTTTCTAAAACAACAACAAAAACACAGGCAAACACCAGACACTGGAAGAACATTGCAACCATTTCCAAATGTTATTTCTTAGAATGAATGAAATAAATTTTTTTAAAATGACATGATTTGGTATTCTGTAAAGGATAAAACATCAGATGAATAAGTCTAAAGTAGCAGTAAAATGTTTGGTGAATTCACAGTTAAAATGGAAATAAAACTGATTTAGTAAACTTGGAACACTTTTTTTTTTTTTTTTAAACCATGGGCTTGGTAGGGTTTGGCTCATCCTCTTGGATAGGAAAATCATTTTCTCCAAATTAATTTCTTGAAAATTCAGCTGTCCCCCAGCCTTTCAAGCCAGGAGGTTAAATTGATCTGATCAATACCAGAGGCCTCAGAGTATCCTGGACAGGGTCATAAATGAAATGGGTTAGATATTTTAATCTGATATACTAATCCTCAGGGGCAACTGAACTGCCCAGGAATCATCCCTCCATTCATTTCTGCTCATTTAGGCATCAAGCAGATTTCTGGAGAGAGATCTGGCATCTCATGCTGCCGTTAAGGCAGATGAGGAGAAATAGAATGTCACAGTGTCCTAGGACTCTCGGCCAGCAATCTGTCCTTAATATCACCCTGAAATATGCTGAAACAGATCAAGTACCAGAATATTCACAGATGTTCAGTTCAGTTGCTCAGTCGTGTCTGACTCTTTGCGACCCCATGAATTGTAGCATGCCAGGCCTCCCTGTCCATCACCAACACCTGGAGTTCACTCAAACTCACATCCATCGAGTCAGTGATGCCATCCTGCCATCTCATCCTCTGTCGTCCCCTTCTCCTCCTGCCCCCAATCCCTCCCAGTGATGTTAGGAAACCAAAATGGGTTTTCAAGGAGAAAAATGAAGATGTATCTATTTAACTTTAGTTTCATTCAGCTTCATTCATTCACTAAAACAACTTGTTCACTCATCTATCTAATCACCCATCCATGCACACATCCATACAACAAATATTTATTGAGCATTTATTATGTGTCTGGTGTTCTGCTAGACTTGAACTAGAGTTTAAAGACTTGTGTGGTGAAACAGTAGCCACTAGCCTCATGTGGTTATCGAGTACTTGAAATGTGGCTGGCCCAAATTAAGATGTGCTATAAGTGGGCATGGAACAATGGACTGGTTCAAAATCCAGAAAGGAGTATTTAAGGCTGTATATTGTCACCCTGCTTATTTAACTCAAATGCAGAACACATCATGTGAAATGCTGGGCTGGATGAAGCACAAGCTGGATTCAAGTTTGCTGGGAGAAACATCAATAACCTCAGATTGTAGATGATACCACTTTAATGGAAGAAAGTGAAGATGAATTAAAGAGCCTCTTGATGAAGGTGAGAGAGTAGAAAAGTTGGCTTAAAACTCAACATTCAAAAAATGAAGATCATGGCATCTGGTCCCATCACTTCATGGCAAACAGATGGGGAAAAAAATGGAAACAGTGACAGACTTTATTTTCTTGGGCTCCAAAATCAGTGCAGATGGTGACTGCAGCCATGAAATTAAAAGATATTTGCTCCTTGAAAGAAAAGCTATGACCAACCTAGACGGCGTATTCAAAAGCAGAGACATTTCTTTGCTGACAAAGGTCTGTCTAGTCAAAGCTATGGTTTTTTCAATAGTTACGTATGGATGTCAGAGTTGGACCATAAAGAAGGCTCAGCACTGAAGAATTGATGCTTTTGAACTGTGGTGTTGGAGAAGATTCTTGAGAGTCCCTTGGACTGCAAGGAAATCAAACCAGTCAATCTTAAAGGAAATCAACCCTAAACATTCACTGGAAGGATGATGGTGAAGCTCTAATACTTTGACCACCTGATGTGAAAAGCCGACTCATTGGAAAAGACCCTGATGCTGAGAAAGACTGAGGGCAGGAGGAGAAGGGGGTGACAGAGGATGAGATGGCTGGATGGAATCACTGACTCAATGGACACAAGTTTGAGCAAACTCTGAGAGATAGTTAGTGGAGGATAGAGAAGCCTGGCATGCTGCAGTCCATGGGGTTGTGAAGAGTCAGACATGACTTAGTGATTGAACAACAAAATAAGTATGAAGTACATAACAGATTTCAAAGACTTATTATGAAATAAAGGCAAAATATTCCCTCAAAAATTTTATATTGATTATATGTTGAAATTTTTAAATATATTGGCTTAAATTAAAATATATTTAGCTCAGACGGTAAAGCGTCTGCCTGCAATGCGGGAGACCCGGGTTCCATTCCTGAGTAGGGAAGATCCCCTGGAGAAGGAAATGGCAATCCACTCCAGCACTCTTGCCTGGAAAATCCCATGAACGGAGGAGCCTGATAGGCTACAGTCCATTGGGTTGCAAAGAGTTGGACACGACTGAGCAACTTCACTTTCACTTTATAATTAATCTCATCTCTTTCTTTTTACCTTTAAAATGTAAGTAATAGAAAATTGAAAGTATATATATGGCTTTCAAAATATGTCTCTTATAGAATATTTGCAGAAGATTTCTTCCTGTTATTATGCTTTTTGGGGGGACACATATAGGGTGTTTTTCAGGGAAGACAGTAAAATATAAGGCAGACGGTATGATCCATGGTGGTTAGATAATACTTACAGGTCTGTATGTATGTGCTCAGTTGCTCAGTCGTGTCTGACTCTTCGAGACCCCATAGACTGTAGCCCACCAGACTCCTCTGTTCATGTAATTTTCCAGGCAAGAATCCTAGAGTGGGTTGCCATTTCCTACCTCAGGGGATCTTCCCAACCCAGGGATCAAACTAGCGTCTATCGTGTCTCTTTCATTAGCAGGCGAAATCTTTACCACTGTGCCACTTGAGAAGCCCCATTTCTAGCCTCGGTGAGGGGAGTCATTAAATTTTTGTTCTGAAAACTTTCCTTTGGATGCTAAAAATCCAGGTCCAATGTTCTGGAACTGAAAAAAATATAGAAAATTTGGGATGCTGAAATGTTTGCCACTCTGGTATTTCCTGTGCTATCATTGGATGGATGTCCTAGTTTCCTGAATATCAATAGATTCCTGCTGGCACATGGGGGCAGTAAAAAAGATGGTATTGAAAGAAGCAAATTCTTATGGAATAGGTTGTTTGACATGATGATGTTATGGGAATTAAGCAATGCTAACTTTGATCTTGTCCCTCTTTTTTGAAATAAGACATCTGGGTTGTTTTATGTCTGTGTTGACCTACTAGCAGGAAAATAAATAAATACTTTGAACTGTAATTAGGTTGGGAATAACATCTAATGACTTAGGGAGCTTGTAAGATTAACCCGTTTTGGCAAAAAATTCTAAATAAATAGAAGTTAGAAGGCTCAATTCCAAGCATTTTTTTAAAATAAAAGTTTAATTAAAATGTAATTTAATTTAAAACATCATAATATTCCCAGATCAATGAATTTAGTGGCTTTTCTTCTTTCAAAAAGCTATGTAAACTAAAATGGGTCCCTTCTTTTTTCTATTATTCACAAGTGGTACATGGTTTATCAGTTCCTTTCATGACCACCATCATGCTCAGTCACCTCATCCCTAGAGCAATGAGAAGAGTATGGATGAGGAGTCTGGCCCTCGGGAACGACTGGAAACCACACCGAAAAACTTCTCGTGCAGGTCCTCAGGCACACAAGTACTCTGTGTCTATCCATGTCCAACATGATTCATGATGGAATTAACTTTCTCTTGCCTAATGAGTGTAAGAGAAGATTTTGAAGTATACTTGGGGGATTTATGGAAGTGAGAGACTTAAAATATGACTATCATGACACTCAAGAACCTGTCAGTGACTACTGGGAAGAACACAGCAGCATAAAAAAGAAGAAATGGGACATGGGGGCGATTTTTTTCTGGTATTGGAAAACATGATGCCATCAACACCAGATATTATAAGAGACAGATGGCATGGCAGATGCTCTGGGGAAAAAAAAAAATGACTTACTACTAGGTAAACCAGAAAAAAATAAACAAGAAAGACAGAGGGAAAAGTAGACAAGTTCCCCTCTGTTGTCCAGAACATCTTCCCATGGCTGTAAAATGTCTAATTGCATTCCACAGGGTTGCACATTACAAAGGCAATCTCACCCCTTTCTCCACTGATTGCACTTTTGGAGTTTATGGCCATTCTTTTGAGAGGACTCATTTTTGTCTACCGGATTTCTAAGGAAGAAAGGAATGCAACATCCTTCATGATGTTTAGCATCATGATCCATGATGCTAAAATATTATGAGAATGCTACTGCTAACTTTTCTCTGGCTCAGTTGCTTCCATCTGATATTCAGAACCTAGGTGAAACTCACGTAGGTTTATTCTAGAAATGTTCCCACTTAATATCCTTTCATAGTTGCAAACCAGGTGAATGGGGTTGGCACTTTAATAAATTTACATCAAACTTGTTTAAAATGAGTCTTAGAAAGCTGGTCTGTGTTCTCTTGTTGGTACCCCAGAATTTAATATAGGTTCCTTGGCAAAATTATAAGTTAGGGTGTGTTATGGGTCTATGGAATTGACAAGGAATGGTTGAAACCAATAAAGATCATCTATAAATGCTAAGGGTTTACTGCGAAGCACACATATAGAGAATAGTGCCAACATATATAGATTTAATATACAAAAATTCAGCAATAGGCACTTGGAAACCACTGTTCCATCACTTATATTAGACAGAAATGGATGCAACTGAGCCAAAAATTGCCAGTGTGAGTTGCTAAAATAAGAAAAGTATATGAATAATATTAAAGCCATTGCCAAAAGGAAAAAAAAATGGGAAAGTATCGAGTGATGATTTTGTCACTATCTTTGGAGATGAAATTAAATAACTAAAGGATATCAAGTAACACTGACTAACAAATAACTACTATAGCTACTATAGGGTTTTCAAGGTTAATTTTGATTATATGTAACATTTACTTTTCTGTATTGTTTTCAAAAACCCTAACAGGCTTCCTAAGGTAGACCCCATTGTACACATACAATTTTCACTAATACACATACACATATGATTTACAAAATCATTGCAAAAATGAAACTTAATAACAACATGGAGTTCAGACATAGCTTAGACATCTTTTTTTTTTTTTTTCTTTCCCATTTTAGAGGAGAAAATGCACCCAAGATCACCTGGCAATCCTTGTCTATTCTGTTCCTTATTTTCTTGTTTTTATTCTATTTCTTCTCTCAGTTGCCCAGATCAGTCCTTTCCTTTGTTACAGTTAAGGCTAAATGTGGAGAATGAGTTTCTAGAGGCTAATATCAAACTAGCCCTTCCATCTGGCTCATCTTGGAACAAATAAGTACACTGTTTAAGGATACACACTTTCTACAAAGCTAGGGAGACATCACAGGGAAGCTATTTCAATCTGGAACGAGTCCTACATGGAGACTTGCCTAGAGTGTGTCTCTGCTAAGTCCTCCCAGAGGAATAAGCCCTGGGTCTGATGCACCAGCCAGGAGTGGATCTCGCTCTGGTGGGGCTGGGGAGAGCAGGCTATATTCCAGCATAAAGTGGCTGGTTGCCACAGAGCTATGAAATGCCATGTTCTTTGACCCTATCAACAAGTGCAAATCTCTATTTGACACCCTTTGTTAGACTTCCAAACTTGGACAATAACTCATGATAAAACAGCTTCCTATTATGCTTTGTGGAATTTTCTGTAAGAAACTCAGAGAAAATATAAATATTTCCTGATTCCAGCAGAGGCTGGATAATGCTGTAGTTATACATTCTATCAGGCAGCAATCTTTTTTTTTTTTTAAATGTTTTGAAGCTCCCTTCTAATAATGTCAACAAATAATCTGTGTTTATACAAGAGACACCATTATCTTATTACTATCACATAGTTTGTCTCCTAACTGAGAATATCCTCCTTCTGTAAGTATATAATGCAGATTATAATGTTTTCTGTTTCAGAGACTTGTACTTTATATCCCTCAGATTAAAGATATATACTTTATATCCCTCAGATTAAAGATAATGGCAGAATGGGCGGAATGAGCCAAAAAAAAAAAAAAGCTAAAAAAACCTCACATGTTCCTCTATCCTATACATAGCATAATTGCAAAAGACATTTTTTCTAAGAAGAAAATAGTTCACTAGGCACTTAAAATGGGAAGTAATTTTAATCTTTAAGAACTGCCACGAAATGGCATCTTACTTGACAATTGTGCTCGCACGATAGTGTCAGTGCTGTGTTTTAATGTGGCATTAAGAATACTGTGACATCATACTATCCTTGCAATATATACTTCTTACATAAATAAAATGTTTATGATTCACTTAATCAAACACCTATTCTTTGCTTTGACAAAAATATGCATTTTATGTCATTTCCATGGATAATTTCTTGAATTTCCAACACTGATCTTGCTTTATAATAAACTTCTAATTTACTCAAATCAAAAAAGCAGAAAACTCTAGCAAAAAATAAGATAAAGAAATATATATTTTAACCATTTACCTGTGGTTGAGAAAGAGATAAATGATAAGGAAAAAAAGTCTCCATAACTTTTTTTTTTTTTTCAGAAATTCAACCTATGGAAACATATATACTTCAATCATTTACAGCTTCCATAACTTCTATAACCCTCTAGCAAGAACAAACTTTTATAGAACCTGACTTATTACAAGACCCAGAACTACTTTTTGAATCATCAAAATTAAATTTACTGTTAGTGTAATTTTACATTATGTTCTAATTCATTACAAATGTATAAATTGATATCATATAGTAAGCCTTGAATAATCAAAGTATTAATTTTTCTCTTCTTTTTCCCAAATATCTTCATTCTCATTTACCTCAGGTATGTGAAAACTCATGTGAGCATAAATCTCAATTAACTAGAACCTTCTTTTAAATTTTTCCTTCCAAACTATCTTCTTTCTCAACTGGTTCCTTAAATAAACACAAATTGAAGAAAACCTGGTTTTAGGAACATTCTGAAAGCTTTCATGGGGAGATGCTTAAATTGTCTTCAAACAATTGTAACAGAAAGGGGATAAAATACTGCAGCTCCTTGAGACTCAAAAAGCAGATTACAACGAAGAGTTTCATTTTGAAATGGTCACTCCTATAAAGACTCTGCTCACAGTAGCACTTAGCACTTATCATCACAGATTGGAAACTAATCAGACCTAGAATCATTATAAAATAAGAAGACCCTCAGAGAACTCCAAAATAATGATGGCTGGGTTATAAACTCCCCTTCCAATTATGTTTATTGTTTTAGTTGATGGAATCACAGAAGTGAAGCAAACCTGGAGAAAATGAGCACCATAATGGCAGGAGCCACACTCCAAGGGAGGGCTTCCCTGGTGGCTCAGATGGTAAAAAGTCTGCCTGCAATGCAGGAAACCTGAGTTCTATCCCTGGGTTGGAAAGATCCCTTGGATAAGGGAATGGCAACCTACTCCAGTATTCTTGCCTAGAGAATTTCCTGGAGAGAAGAGCCTGGTGAGCTACAGTCTGTGGGGTCACAAACAGTCAGACATAACTCAGCTACTAACACACACACACACTCCCAGTGCCTGCAGATGCTTAAAAATTAATCAAGATGCAGTGTGCAGAGCACTAACTTTGAGGGTAAATATGAAACTGAAAGATTGACTGGAAAGGTTTTTATTTTTCACATTCAGTCAAATAAGTCTGAATATATTTCATTTCCTACCGTGAGTGGAATAAGTCATCAAGCTAGAATCAATAATTCTGCTGCTGCTGCTAGGGTCTTTTATTAAATTTCTTCACTCACCTTCCATGGGGGTGTTACTGTCCGGTCGATTTGCAAAAACTACATCCACATACTCGAGCTGCAGCCTCTGGAGAGAGCCCTTCAGTCCTGGGAACAGAAGCAGGAAAAATCTCAGAAAGTCTAAACATGAGCACTATTAGAAATTGCTGAAGTTTGCTTTCCTTCAAGAATTTACTTTAAAAAAAGCATTGGATTCGTTTCAAAAAGACATTGAATACAGTGATGTGTTCACTGGCCCCTAGAACCCTTTAAACATACATCAAGGATTGACATTGTCCCCAGCAAAGAAAATCCTTAGAATTTTCTCAGCAGTACTAGTGCTTACTGGCAACCCACACTTGGTAATGACCTTTCACAGTGGCTCCTGTGTGGCTGAACCTAGAAGCAAAGTGTAGAACAAAAAGCAGCCTAAAAGTTTAACTTCTTTCTTTTTGAAAAATGCAAGTTAATGTCACATTTTGAATTACTTAATGGGCTTATAGTGTGATGGAGATATATTTATTGCACATCCAAAACATAAAAATTGTGTAAATCACAAATAAATGATTGACAATCTCATCTTAATGTACACATGGGTTTTAACAGGAATAAAAGGGTTGGCAAATGAAGGTTTCACTCAACATTTTACTAATTGAAACTAAGTTTTGAGAACCTTAAATATAGCTGAGTCCTACCATTTCTATTATTCCCCCTTATTCTGAGAAGAAACAAAACCACTAGAAGCTCTAAAGATTTAAGGGGTAATATAAAGGAGAGAGAATTTTAAAACAAGTCAAACCAATAATTTATGTCCCAACTCTAACCACTGAGTCACATTACTATGATTACTCAGAAAAAAAAAATTAACTTCAGTAAAATTAATACTTCCCTGAAATAGGATGTATTGTAGACAATATTATGCAACCAAAAGGAAGACAGTGTTCAAGAATTACTTTATCTCATTTCTAAGAGGCACAGCACTTCCTTATCAGCCTATTTAATTCCACAGGAAGACTGGAGGTTTTTCTTTTTATTATAGGCATAAAATTAATTGCATGTTAAATGAGGCTCTTATAAATTTAAATCTGCCTCATTTAAATTTGATTTTCAAACTGGTTTATTGGCCAGCCACAATTACTTTTCTGACAGGAAAATGGAGTGCTTGAATCCAGTTCCGGAAATATTTTTTCACTCATTGAGAAAGAATTGATTGTCTGTGATGGTAGCGCACTGAGGAAGAGATTAGGACAGACAGGTATTGTAAGGTAAGGTCTAATGCCTATCCTTAAAAACTGTGGTGACCTTCATGCTCGGAATATTACCAGCTATCTCAATGGGCATCTTGAAATTAAATTTACCTTAAAAAGCATTATGATATGAACCCCCTCTGGAAGCAGTTGTATGTATGGAGGAAGTAAGGAGAGGAAAAGATAACCAAGCAAGCAACCCACCATGCTCCTCTGTCCATGAGATTCTCCAGGCAAATATACTGGAATGAGTTGCCATGGAAGATCCTCCAGGGGATCTTCCAACCCAGGAATCGAACCCAGGTCTCTTATGTTTCCTGCATTGGCAGGCAGGTTCTTTACCACTAGTGCCACGTGGGAAGCCCAAATAACAGGGTATCCCAAGGTCTGAAAGGTTGGAAATCTGTACTCCGTGATCCCTCTTGCTATTCCACAGTTATTTGAATTTTTTTGTGTGACTTGGTTCTCTAATCTGTAGTGGAGTTAACAATACTTATAACTTTCAGAATCACCACTCCAGAGAGCAAATAAAATCAGCTGGCAAGCACTTGGTATGTGTAACAGTCTGTAAAAGTGAGGTAATTATAACAGTGGTGCTCACATCTGGAAAGGTTCAGGATAAGCGGTGCCAAAGACTAAATGCCAATTTTCACTGGACCTCCTTGTTTGAAAAGGAAGTCATTAGTGACAGTTCTGGCCCATGCCTGGCACTGGAAACAAAGTTCTCCTTTCTGATGATGGTCTTCTACCTCTGTGTCTCTTCTTAACAGCTTGGCCAGGGCTAAGAGCAACTAGGAGAAAAAGCTGTGACTAACTTGATCCTGTTGAAATGAGGTGTAATCGGTGATGATGTAAGTTTTTTTCTTCAGTGTCCTAAACATGTACTGAGTCTCGATTTGACTCTGAAACTGTGGCAGGCTTTGGGTGTTTAAAGATGCATGGATGTAGTATTTATACTTACGGCTCCGTGAGTACATATGGAGAGCATTTGTTGGTATAATAGTTCATTGTTCAAAGTAATAGTGTGTATCCATAAATAATGATATAGAACTTGATATAATGACAATATTCTCTGTATTCAGTTGTTCCTCATTTCTCAGTCCTTTCTCTGGAAAGCCTTTTTTTCTTATTTTTTAATATTTAGGTCAAGAGTCAAGAGTATTCATATAAGAATATAAGAAATGATGGGTTGCATCCTGTCAGTGATCCACTGAGTCCCTACTCTGACCTTGAACTGAAATAAAAAGAGGTTGTGCTCCTAAGAGGCACTGTCCCCTCACATTGGAAATCTTCGAATTTTACTCCACATGAGAAAGCAGAATGTTGGTGAGGGGGTAAGGAAATGAGAGTTAAGCCAGGAAAATGATGTTATCAGATTTGTGTTCTGAACTGATAACCTGGCTGCTGAGAGTGACCTGTGAGGGGCCAGAGAGAAAGCAGGGAAGGAGACCAGGAGGTCCCTGCAGCAGACCACACGTGGACCAAGTTGGTGAAAAATGTTCATGTTCGGGACAAGTTGTGTAGGTAGAAATAAGAGGACTCTAGGTGTGCTGAAGACAGAGTGTGGAGCAGGAGGTATCAAGGAGGACTCTTCGATTTTTGGCCCGAGAATGATGTGACTGTTAGTAAATGAAGTCACAGGAGAAACATCAGTGGTGGGAGCCACGTTGGGTCTGAGCAGCACATCAGTCAACCCCATGGGGCTCTTGGCAGGTGGAGGGGCCAGTCTGGCGTTCAGAGGAGAGGTGCACGTGCAGCTCTGGCTGTGTCTGAATGACGCTGCCAGAGTCTTTTAGCCCCTTTGGGCTTTAGTATTCTCATCTTTCCACACACGAAATGGAGCTAGATGATCAGGTAGTCCTACCTTTTTCTATTTGGATGCTTTAATCCTGTAGCTAAATTGTAGCAACATAAAGGCTTGCTAACAAGTGTCTTCTTGAGAGCCATTTAGAGTTTATCTCCAATAAACAAATAGTCACGTTCTATTTCCACTGAGCAAAAATTTGTTGAGCTCTGACTTGGGGCCAAGTATTGTTTTAAGTAGGTGTGTGAAAATGCATTAACCTTGGCTCCAGAGGGGCATCCAAATGGTTAATCATAACCTAAGGACATAAGTGCGCTCATGCACTGAATGTACTTGCTGAAGTGCAATTTTGTTTTTAAATTTTTATGTGTTTATTTCTTTTATTTTTGGCCATTCTGGGTCTTCGTTGCTTCAGCCTTTCTCTGGGTGTGGCAAGCAGGTGCTACTCTCTAGCTGCAGCGTACGCGCTTCTCTTGGCAGTGGTTTCGCTTGCTGCCCAGTACGGGCTTCAGCGCATGGGCTGAGTAGTTGTGGTGCATGGGCTTAGCTGCCCCATGGCATGGGGAATCTTCCCAGACCAGGGATCAAACCCATGTTCCCCAAATTGGCAGGTGGATCCTTAGCCACTATACGAGCTGCTGCTGCTGCTGCTAAGTCGCTTCAGTCATGTCCGACTCTGTGCGACCCCAGAGACAGCAGCCCACTAGGCTCCCCTATTCCTGGGATTCTCCAGGCAAGAACACTGGAGTGGATTGTCATTTTCTTCTCCAGTGCATGGAAGTGAAAAGTGAGGCTCCTCCGTCCATGGGATTTGCCAGGCAAGAGTACTGGAATGGGGTGAGCAGGGAAGTCCAAGAAGGCACTTTTGACATTATCTCGTCCCTTGGCAATAACACAGTATCTGTGGGAGTGAAAACAGGAGCAGGAAAAATGTTTCCTGTTTTCAGGGAAATGTTTAGAAGTTAACTGGAAATTCCTCAAAAGTCCATGGGAGGATAAATTATGTTATGTAAAGAAAAGAGGTTTCAAGCGACTATAGTAAAAAGAAATCGAAGTTAATCTCCCTTTTAGGTTCTGAAGTTTACCAGGAACTGCATTGTTCTTAAGGTGAAACAATTCAATTAAACCTATTTCACAGGCATCTATAGAAATATGCTCATTTCAGACATTAAGCAGGTTGGCAGGGTTAGGCGTGGGTCATGTGTTCACTGTGGCAAGTTTAACTGTAGAAATAAGGCCGTGAGTAGTGTGGAAATTCTGCAAGGCTTCTATTCAAATATGCTGTGTCATCATCTTCTACGCCTATGGCATATTTGTTTTCCTGTCAGGCTTGAGAAAAGATGTTGCCTTAAATAATGTACACTGCTTCTCCATTTAATTTTCCAGCTTCTTCTCATGAGACCTTCAGTCATGATCTGAGATGTGCTTCTTAAAGAAGACTGTCCTGTACTAGAAAAAGTGGCTACACCTCCCATTATGAAACATGATTATTTGGGGTGGATGATTTCAATTTACCATGAACATGGTACATCAGAAAGGAAACTTGAAGTGAATCCATTTGTTAAGAAATTTATTCTTTAATTGAAAATTATCAATTGTCTCTTTTTTAAAAAGTTCAGATTGTAGGGTTTGACATTTGCCCTTCATTAAAAAGTCTTAAGCAGAGCTTTTTAAAATATTTTTCCCCTCCTACTCCTAAAACAGTGACAATGGGTTTGTGTTTTGAATCACATAACAAAACTGTTGCTTACCTGAAAGGCAAATACAGACAGACACAGCTTTTGCTTATAAAAGTAAATAAACACTTTACTTATGATTACAATTTGACTTATCAAACTATTTCCATTCTTTCATGTTAGATACTAAAGAGATTTGATCTGCTAAATTTTAACACTGGCATAAATTTGAGTTTAATGAATGTTTGTGGAATGACTAAATTAATAAATAGACTTTCAGATCCTGAGTGGATCTTGTGATTCCAAATAAGTATAGTATAAAATATCCAAATGAATATAGAAGTATAGAATACATTCACTCCTTGTGAATCTAAGGAGAATGTTGTTTCTAACTGGATCTAAGTCAAGGACTTAGGGCTTGTTGAAAAGATCTTTTGTAGATTTTTTCAAAACTGCATTATACCCAAATTAAGCTAATTTTATACTCTAAAAAATAACTTAGGTAGCCAAGGTCATCCAGCACACAGCTGGCCTGAGTGCTACAAGAATTGGACTTCCGTCTCATTCTTCAAAAGTACTTCTCAAATTTAATGTGCATATGAAACTCCAATCTTGAGTAAGGTCACCTTCATCGCAGGACAAGTCCCAGTGAACCCCAAGGATAACAATTTGTAAACCTCTTCAAAATTTATTTTGGGTCTAGAAATCTCACGTTCCTTCTTTTTTTTCCTGTAAAATTTGCTCAATTCCCTAATTTCAGTCTGCCTAGAAATATCCTTTGAGCTGACTCTCCTGCACTCAAGAGTATTTTTGTCTTTGGCTGACACTGTAAACTGCAAAATAAAATCAACAGTAAGAACATTATAATAATTAATCCCAATTCTTCTTCAATCTGAAAATTTGAAATTTTTTATTACTTTGAATCTGAGTCAGCTTGAATTTCAGTTGAACTGGTTTATCCATCCTGAGAGATTAGTTCCTTAAGAGAATTCCCAATTTATTTAAAGGGGGATAAAATTTAAGGTATTTCTATTAAATTGTATGAGGCTTGAAGAAACATGACTTAAAAAGGAGAGAAAAAGAGTTCTGAAATTATTCATACACACTGGTACATATTAAAGCAATGGAGATTGAGTGAAAAGACAGTAGCACAACTTCTCTATTCTTTTTCTCATCTATTTTCTATTTCTTTGTTGATTGCTATTATAAACTACTTTCTGAATCTCTTTTGGAATCAATTAGATCAAAAAGAAAAGAAAAACAAGAACTTTCTAGGCAGCACACTGCCACCATATCTGTTCAGCTTGGTACACAAGCTGAAGGCTTGGAGTTTTCTTGTTGACAATCTTTGTAGTAGATGACATACATCATTGGGGCAAATACTAGAGCAGGAATGGTAACAGTTTGGGAAGGAAGGCTGAGTTTGACTGTACAGTATCAAACTGGACATGTGACCTGGGAAGGGATTTTGTTTGGGTGAGGAATTTGGAAGCTTTCTCAAGAGCTAGAAAGTGGTCATTCATCATGGCAGCTTCAGAATGTTACTTACTTAGTGTCCTTATCCATAGAAGGAATACTAGTAGGTGCATTATTAAGAATGATGATGGTGATGACGATGACAAAAATAACATTTACTAAGTGCTTATTATATGTCAGACACTGTGTTCTATGTGAACAATCTAAGTTCAATCCCTAAATAGTAACCTTGTGAAACAGGATATTTATAGCCCATTTTATAGTCCAGGAAATGAGCCTAAGTGAGATTAAGTAACTTGTACAAAGTACCCCAGCTCATAAATGACAGAGTTGGAACTTGAACCAATGTTCATCTGATTTCAAAACCCAGATGCCTACAAATATACTAATACCAGTTAGTGATCAATACATATATTTTTGTGCTTATAAGTAAATGTTTACAGGTAGATAGAGAAGTCAGTATAACTACAGGGAAAAGTAAGGAAGGATTGTGAAACTATGGAATGGGATGAGGTAAGCAAAGGGAGGAATTTATTTTTTTTATTTTTAAAGTAGTGGGATTAGAGTACATCTTATTTTTTTTTGTATTTCATAAGTGAGATTAGTTTTTAAAAAGGAGAAAAATCATTTGTCTCAATGATTAATTATGCATATAAAGGTATAAAAATCTTGAATTTTTATGAAATAGTTCATGAACTAGTATAAAGATATTAGAAACAAGAAGATATTAAAAACAGCCCCTTTAAACATATTTTTCATTCATACTGATACATACCACAACTTGATGAACTTTATGCTAAATGAAAGAGGACAGTCACAAAATATTACATATTATATGACCTCGTTTATATGAAATGTCCAGAATTGGTAAATCAATGGAGGCAAGAGTAGTCTGGTGGCTGCCTGGCCTATGGGAGAGCGTAAGGAGGGGATAAGAAGTGACTGTAAGTAGGTATCGGGTTTCTTTGGGGGGATATGAAGGTGTTTTAAAATGGAAGTGTCAGGGGAGTATAATCTCTTCGGTTCTGTCTCAACAAAAATTTGAAGCAACGGACAGTAAAGCCCTTGGCGCATCACAGCTCTCGGACAGTGTTATAGCTCCCTCAGTTTTATTTAGAAACTAAAGGAAACATATCCTCGAGGTGTGGGGGCATGCCAACCCAAAAGATGCGAAGGGAGAGAAAGAGAGAGAATGTGCAGAGCTCGGGAGAGAGAGAGGCCCCCGGGCCTCTGGCTCCTCTTCTTCCTTTTTTTCGTCCCCCCAGGCCTGCCCTATGTAAATTGGGCTAGGCAGGAGTGCTGCTTATCCCACCTGAGGTCCTCACTCTGGCCCTCGACCTTCCTTTGTTCTATTTTCTCAGGCTTTTCCTTTCCTTGTCTTTTCGCCACCGCCATTCTGGACTCCTGTTTCCTAGTCTAACTACGGATGACTGCATACTCTGTAAATATTCTCAGAGCCAAAGAATTGTACATTTGAAATGGGTAAACTTTTATGGTATATAAATTATAGCTCAAGAAAGCACTGTAAGAAACCTCATGGAAGTGCTTTATTAATAGCATAGTTGTAAAGAAGAATGCTAGAACATCCAGTCATTTTCTTTTGAGTTCTCATTCTCCCCTGTAATATTATTACTTCACCTCTCAGGAAGAAACATATGGTTGATTGTTGTTCTTCTTATAGAGAAACTTTTTCCCCTTCCAATGTGTTTTGAACTTATTTGGTTGATACTTTTCTTGAACTGGCAACCCACAAACGAAAATAAAATGGAAGCAGCAGTACTCACCTTCAATAATATGTTTTCTTGACAACCCTCTTTCTGTTTCAGCTCTGAGAAGAAAAAGAAGCAAATGACTTTGAGCGGGGTGTGCTTTTATAAAAATTGCTGTTTCAAAAGTACAAGAGAATAATTATTCTTGACTGAATCGTTAATGCTATTCCCTTTTCTTGGCAAGTCTGTACCATGGCAGGTTGGGGAGAGAAGACTGGTAGGCAGTACATCAAGAGGCTTTGGAGACCTCCAGAGATGAATTAGCCATCACTGTCATCATACCATAACAAGTCAGCCATGTATGCCTGTCCATATATAATTTGATACTTGACAAATGGCTCAACCTTCCCACTGTTTTCTTAACCAATCCTAAACCAAACAAAAACAAAAAATATGACATCAGTTTGTGAGCTTACTATAAGATTGTTAGGCTACTGATAGCACTGACTTTTCTGAAAAGGGAAGTAAATTCGAAAGTGCCTTTTGCCTTTCAAGAGAAAATGAACAGCTATTTTCTTTTAAAATATGATGTACTGAGTCTTCTTTAAATTAGTTTTTCTTGCCTGGAGAATCCCAGGGACGGGGGAGCCTGGTGGGCTGCCGTCTTTGGGGTCGCACAGAGTCGGACACGACTGAAGTGATTTAGCAGCAACAAGGAAAAAACCTTTAACTAGGACTTTTTCCTGCCAAGACCATTTTCAAACTCTAGACAATTAGAAAGAAATGTGATCCTTGAGTTTTAAAGTACTGAAGAATTATTTCTTTAACATCAATGCCTTTGGCAACCGCTTTTTAAAACACAGTAGTCTATCATTCATTTTTGGTGATTTTATATCTTTTAAGTATATTAGATAATATTGCATGTAGTACTCCACTACATACTGGTTCTTGCAGATGGTCATATTTCCTGTTTATTTCTAAATTATAGGCAAGGTTTTCAGTTCCATTGCAAATGCACCAAACAATGGCACCATGAATCAGAGTACACACAGTGTAAACCTACATTTCTTATAGGTACCATTGGTTTTATTTTTCAGTAGACTACAATAGGGATAAAAATCTAAAATCCATGTTTCTATCTTCATATTCATCATAAACAAACTCAAAAACAACAATAAAATATGAGTGTGTGTTTTCATTAGAAGATTCCCCTTCAATTTTATCTTTAACCCTTATGAATTATAGGGAAGTAAATAGGGTTTTGTTTGTTTGTGCTTGTCTTCTTTTTTTGTTGAGACTCCATGAAAATCTTTGAGATTTCCATGAAAAGTATATGAAATAGCCTGCTATTTTCTCACGTTTGTCAGAGAGGCCAGTCTTCTAAGACCTGCTGAATAATGTAAGCACCAGTTCAAACACTGGTAGGCCCATCAGAAGCCAATTCAACTTGTGAAATTTGTTCTGTATCCCACAACAGGGCGAGGACCACTCTTTCATTTAACCTGACAGAAAGTGATACAGTCAGCTTCCTGTTATTCTTCGATGAGATAGTCCTTTTGATCAGCATTTTCAGAGCCCTCTGCAGAAATGATCAGAGACTTACACGTGGGGCCAGGAAAGATATTTTTATCACTGCTTTCTGTAGAAGTCTGAGTTTTGGCAGATTTAAGTAGCTTTTCTTCTGTGATGCTATGTGCTTATTTTCTTTGCCTGAAATTTGAACTCTATTTTGGAAATGGTTCTAAGTATGAGGTTGGTATTTGAAAATCTCCATGAATCACTTAGTAACAAGTGACCACATGCTTTGCACTAAACTACTTTGAGGGTATTTTGCTAAAAATTGAATCCTAGGCTAATTGCAATTTCCTTCAAGTAAGACCAAAAAAAAAAATCTTTCTTTTCAAGCCAATTAACTTTAGGATGCTAGATGTAAAATGATTGCCTAAAATAATCAAAGCATGAACTACTAGTTGTTTCCTGTCAAGTAGAGAAAGAAAGACATTTGACTTACTTTCCACCCCAGTAGAGTTTGGTTGTTATGACCAGGCTGGACCTCCTATATGTTGAACAAACACAGAGAGAAATATTTTTAAAAACTGCTGGTTATACTATTGAGTCACATTATTATTATAGCACTAGAAGTAATTTACTGTACCTCACATTTTAAAACTGGTGAAAGGATAAATTTGTTCATTCATGTCATTGAAATGTAAGAGCAAAGGGAAGCTGATGACTGAGGACTTGAAGTCAGATCGTAGGGAAAGAGGTCTGAAGGGAAGGAAGCTTTTCCTGGAAGACCCGGGAGAGGAAGGACTATAACAACACACAGGTGACTGGGTGGTAGCAAAGCCAAGGTGAGTGGTAGGCATGGAGAGTCAGGAGGGAAAGTGAGAAGAGTAAGTAAAAAAAACCCTACAGGATGGACTGCTTTAGGAACTCAAATAGACAGCCACTAAATACTCACCAAGCACCTGACACAGTGTTGATTGATCATGAACTTTCCATACACCCCCTGCCAAAGACCCTGGACCCTAGTGTCTCTAAATTATGACTCTTTCAGTTGGAAAGAGTCATACAACCAATTGCCTTCAGAGGAAAGCACCAACTACATGGAAATAGAATAAATTTAATCAATAAATATGAATATAATTTCTTCCCATTCAACTTCTTATTAGGTGAAAATGTTATTTTAGGAAAATAACCCTAAAACCCTTAACTCAAACTTCCACCACTTTATTCCTAAGGGAATGAAATGTGGAAATCTTGTCAGCAAATTCATTACCTCCTCAAAACCACACCCAAGGGCAGGAAATGAAATTGCACTATTGTGATTGTGGAATATGAAATATGTCTTGAGAACTATAGTCATATAATTTAAAATTGGGAGGTAGAGCTCAATACAATTTAATTTCTCCAGGTATATAATTTAATTGAGCTGGCTGAGGGAAAAAAAGGCATTTGAGATTCAAAGGTTAAGACCAAACTTTGAGAGTATTTGAAATAAGGCGTTTATTCCGTCAGCTGTAGAGTCGATGCCTGAAGCCCTTACACATAAAAGACTAGTATGATTAATGATAACCAATGGGGAATGATGGTGACAACTCTGATAACTTGGCTGCAACAAGAAAAATTTGTAGAAAATGTCAGTAACCCTATCCCAATGAAGTCAATTCCCTGAAAAGTAATTCGAATCACTAACAGAAGGTCTACAGAGATGTACATCTGGAAATTACATACCCCAAAAGGGCTGATGCACTTTCCAAGTTAATCCATCAACCTTGTGATACCTAGTATAATAGCAATCTGCCACGGGGAAGTTGGGTCTCCTTTAGCAAGTGTTCTCAGAACTTCAACAGAAAACTCTGGATGGAATCTTATTAAAAAATGAGTGCAGCGTTCTGGATTATTCAAAGCAGTTGGCCCTGCCAAAGCCATGTATTCTACCCTTAGACCACCATAGACTTATTTTTCCCAAATTAGGCTTTCTGTAAAATGTCTGGCCGCTATGGGTGTGCATACCAATATTTATGTTCAAATACAAGAGTAGACAACAACCCAATGAATTATCATGGACTTCAGGGGGGCATCTATAGCAGCTGTTCTGGGTGGGTGAAGAATGATATTATGAGGATTTCACATCGATAAAGCACAGCTTTCAAGATTCTTTTGTTCACCTTATCTCACTTTATCAGCACAATGCTCCGTGAACAGTTATGCCATCCATTTTACAGGTGGGTAAATCGAGGCACAGCAAAGAGAAGTAACTTGCCCTGGACAAAACAGCTAGCAAGTGGTGGTCTTGGGACAAAAAGCCAAGGATGCTAGTTGAAACCTGCTTTTGTAGCCTTCATGCTATGATGTTATGGTCTATCTTTTCAACAGTCTCAGGTGGGTGGCTGTGAACTGTTATGACCTGATGTCAATATCTGTATCTTGGGGATAGCCTGAGTGTTTATTTGCAAGATTGAAATGCATTTTGGGAAAGATGCATGTTAATCTGTTTTCTACAAAATATATGTAAGAAGGTTTGCAAAGTATGATGAGTGATGACCAAGTGTTCTGTGGATGCAGAAGGGAAGAGAGTTACTGCACCAAAGCTTCCCCTTCATCCTCAGGTGTACTCTGGCAGCCTGCACCTTGCTGTTGATTTCACTGGATATTATTGGAGTCATCTCCAATGATAAGTGTCTGTTATAGGTTGAATTTTGTCCCCCACGAAAGATATGCTAAAGCCCTGTCTCCCTATACCTCAGAATGTGGGTTTATTTGGAAACAGGGCCACTGCAAATGTAATTAGTTAAATTAAGATGAGGTCATGCTGGAGTAAAGTGGACCCTTTATCCGATATGACTAATATCTTTATAAGACACACAAACACAAAAAGGGAGAATATCATATAATGACAGAGGCAGCATTGAACAGTTGCAGCTATAGTTCACAAAATGCTAAAATACAGCAACCACTAGAAGCTGGGAAGAGGTAAGGAAGGATTCAGAAAGAGAATGCTCCTACCCAACTATTCATTTTGTACTTTTGGATCCCAAAACAGAGAGACTACAATGCTGTTGTTTTAAGCCACCCGGTTAGTGGCACATGGTTACAACAGTCCTGAGAAAGGGATACAGTGCTATTTGAGCAGTAATGGATGGGTCGACATTCTGAGTGAAATGGTAACTCAGGCAAGGTGGAGGACTGGGTGGGGATGTGAATCTTTTTCCGTATTTAAGGTTGAATACAATTTTCTCTTCACACTCTTACAGTCCCTGGAGTGGGGAAAGAGAGGAAGGGAAAGGGAGAAAGTAGGTCACCAAAGTTCATTTGTTCACATTTCCAGGAACTTCCAAGTTTTCGTTTCCACTTATGTTATAGAACTGTTATCTGTAATTTATTTGGCCATCAGCAGATCTTATACGAGAGCAGAAGTGAACTCCAACTCAACCACTGGTCTTTGTTTGTCTTTGCCTGAGTCTATACTCATGCTGGGAAAGAAGTGGCTACTGGGGCTGACACGTGTAGTGAAACAATGGGGTCTGCCATTCCCCCCAACATCATAGCATCCCTCATTACCACTAGCTTTGCCTCTACAAGGTGACAGGATGCACGGTGACCCCTCAAGCACAGCAGATGAAGCACTTTCTTGAATGCCCAGATAATAGGGCTCCCAGCACACAGGAGAGATGCTGACTAATTGTGCTCTGACAAGAAAGCTTTGGGATATTTACCCCAAGGGTTTCTTGGGTCATCATTTCTTTGCGTCCAGAGTTGTTAATAAAATGAACAATGCCCATAAATACATGTATGGAGATAATTAGCATTCTGTGGCTGGCTTTCTTCACCAGATCACCACATAGGGCAGTCAAAAACCATGAAATGCCACTTTATTTTATGCACAATTATCTCATGAACATCTTTGCTCAACCCATGGTAATTCATTGTGATCAACAACAAGTTAATTTTTGAAGCACAAGTAGTGAGCTCGCTAATACTTACTTTCAAAGCACTGTAAATTATTTCTTTATTAAAAATTGAATTTTCTGACAGTCTTTTTGGTCACTTGTCATGCAACTTTATTTTCTCTTCTCTGGTACAAAATAGTAACAGTCTTTTTAAAAGGCTATTAAATGAGTATGGTGAACACATTACCTCCAGCCTTTCTTCTTGATGATGCTCCCCAGAATCACTTCAGCCCTGGAAGGGAAACAGATAATGTCTCAGGATACAGTATCCTGGAAACTCAAGAGTCAGTCCAAACCACCAGATCCCTTCCTTGTTTGAACTGTCAGTGCCTACATGTCCCCAAAATAGAAGCCACTCTCGGCTGGTAGCGCAGTTTCTGCTGTTTCTGCTTGTGCCTGCAGAATCCTGCTCCCGGAGCATTCCAGAAGCACCTGCCAAATCCTGACACTCTGGCAGAGGAGAGCGCCTGTGGTCCTGATACTAGGAAGCAGTGGAGTCATTTGGCAGTTTGGCCTTTTTGAACCACTGTTACTATATATAACTGTCTAGCTTGGTGGTATTCAAAGGGAGTCGAGGGTTTCTTTCTGATGGCCATGAGGATAGTGACCAGAGAGGATAGTGAGACCTCATGCTTTTCAGACAGAAAATACTGACTCCCAGGTGATCTTGCAGGGTTAAAGAACCCATGTGTGGCTTTAGATGGCCCAAAGCCAGGGCTGCAGGTGCGGTGGCCTACAGAGAGAATGTCCTGGGTTCGAGTGACAAGAGTTGTCAGAAGAGCAGAATATACGAAGTAATAGGGGAGTGTCCTTCCTGCCAATGATGCTGGTTGTGGAGAGTTATACTCAAAACTCTCTCCATCTTCTCCCCCTCCATCTACCCCAGCTGGGACCCAAGCTTAAGGATACTAAAACTTTCTTCTAGGTTCCTCCTAGTCAGACCTTCACAGACCTTGTGAGAAGCAGGTGGGCTCTCAGAGGCTTTGTGAATGGAGACCTCAATGTAATCAGCGCATTGTCCATTAGCATTCTATAGAGCAAGTCATCTCTAATTGTGATTTGTCTTAGCTGAAAAGTCCTGTCTTTGTTGGAGTGTAGAGCCTGGCAATAAACCCCGAGGTGGGTTAGCCGGGGACCATGAATCAAGGAGACACACAATGACTGTTACTTCAGGGTTCCTTCCCCCTGTTTCTCCTGCAACCTTGCACTTCACAGTGGGAACCTATCTCATTACACACTGACCAACAATCAATAATTAATCAGGACCAATTATCCTTCACAACAGGAATACAAACAGAACTCTAACAGACTTGTTAATTACTCCCCCTTTTTCAGCTTTAGCCCCATTTGGTAATAAGCAGGATTCAACAAAAGAAGAAAACGCTGAGAAAAAGTAAGATGTGGAAAGAAACAAATCCTCATCAGTTGTATTCTCTCTCCTTGGACACAACAGAAAACATCAAGGATGTGGGCTCTGAACCTGCCTGATAGTCCTTGAACATAGCCCTGCCCTTGAAAAGGAGGAAACCCAGGCTAGGAAAATGCACTTTTATCAAGCAGTGATGAACTTGATTCAGCTGTTTGTTATTCTCACCCAGAAGGGGAGGAATTAAGCCTGCAGGTGATTATGCTCCTCATTCCTGTTAGAGAATTGCAGAGCTGCTCCAGCAGCAGTTTAGATGTTTAGTTTCTTTTCTGCATCAGTGTTCATAGCAGGAGGCCAAGGCGGCCACTTCTGTTCAAAGTGCTTATTGTGTGGGACCAGAGGGTGTAGACACTGAAGACGTAGTACCCATGTGCTTTGACTTATCACTGAGCCCTGTCCTGGAGCTCCAAACCTCTTCTAGGGTTCAGAAGAAGGTTGTAGTCAGCTGTGACTTCTCCAGGAAAAGAAGTAAGGCCTCTTCGCAGCCCTGTCTATCCTCAGCGTAGAGCCTGAAATGGCCTCTTATAAAAGATATTTGGTTTCTTGGCATCTTTGGGAATGCCTCCTTTAATCTCTGCTTCCCTGCAGAGAGGATGTGCCTGTTCTCCTCAAGGTTGAGGAACTATGTGGGGTGGTTATAAAATGAAAGACTAGCTTTGGAAAAACCATGCTGGAATCTGCTCACTTATATTAGTTACATTCAGCTACTATTTATGGGTCTCCACTGTGACCACTCTGGTCACAACCACTTCTGCCCCTCAAGAACTGATAGACTGTGGCAATCGCTTCCAGTCCTTTCTTCATACAGGGCCCAGGGGTGGGTGTTATGCCCAAGGTCCAAGTCCCCCAAACTGAGAAAACAAGACATCCATGGCAATGCAAACGCAAAAAGGGAATTTATTTCTAGCTCGAGCTAGGGCCCCTGCCACATCCAATGCAGTGGAATGGAGCAAGAGCCCTGATCCCAGATTCACAGCAGTATTTATAGGTTTAGAACAAAGACAGGGCATTGGCAAGGGCTGATTGGCTGCAGGGGTTTCCTGGTATTTACTAATTGGCTAATCTTTATTGGCTACAGGGGGATGTCTTTTACGTCCTGATAAACTCAAACCAGGTTACAGGGAGTATGCTGATTAGACAAGTCCTGGCAGCCGCGGGGATGACCTCACTGGGCAATGACTCAGCTTTTCCCGTGAGTCCTACCTTAGTCTCTGAAGCCTATCATGGCGTTTGTTAGGTCCCAACAGTGGGAAGGTCTGGGTGGGCAGAGGGGTCCAGAGATGGTCCATAGCCCCAATTCTGGTGGAGGTAGGTAAAGGAGGGAAGAAAAGCAATGGCATCAGCATGTGTGGGAAGGACAGACCTTCTCACCAATGTGTCAGCAATGGTCTGGGGGAGTCTCTTGGGCCCAGAACTGAGACATGAGAGACGCATCAGGCACTGACTTACTTTCCAGCAGCGTAGACCTCGGCTGTATCAAAGAGATTCACTCCGCTCTCATATGCGATTGTCATCAGCCGTTCAGCAACCTGCAAGAGGATGTGAAGGTCAGTCGGAAAAGCCAAATGCTTTCCAAGCCTGGGAAGCAACTTGGAATCCTTTGGTGGTCTTTAAGAAAATGGAAGTCTCACCGACCAGTCTTATTTTTCTCAGCTGTACTAAAGAAAGAAAGAAAAAAAGAAGATCCAACCAGCATGAAGAGGGTAAAATTCCCTTCCCTCAGACCTATACTGGGCACTGAGGGCTTTCCTTCAGTGCTGAGAATACCCAGCCACCAGGAGCACAGTGAGGCAGAGGGCCTTGTGTTTCTCACTCTGCTTGGAACACCTGGTTTGACAACATTCTCTGTGGCACTGGAATCTCTCTGACCAAGATGGTCGTTTGTATCTCTGGTGACTTCATTTCTCATCTTTCTCTTTTTCCCAAGCCAATAGGTTATGGCAGTTGGGGTAATTCTTGACCTAAAAGCTTGTGCCTTTTTTTGCCCTGGAGGCTTTGCAGACTGTGCTGATGAACCAAAAGTTAGACAGAGCTGGGACTGCTGGAAAGCTCCTGTCAGCTCAGCACAGCCCCAGGCACGGTCACAGAGTGGCCGCCAGCCACACTGACACTCCGTGGAGAGGAAAGGGTGAGCGCACCAGCTCCTCGCAGGTCAGCTGGAGACTGCCAGGCTCCTCACTCCCTCCTTCACGCTGCTGAACACGAGCGGCAAGCTTGACAAAAGAGCATGGTGAACAGCTATAAACCACACCTTGAGGGATGGTTCCGGAGGGACAGCAATAAACAATGCTGGAGAAAGGACACTTTTTCATTTTGTTGATAGACTTATTAGTCAACTGGAAAATTACACACCTCACAAATAATTGAAATTGATTTTTACATTATGTTTTCCATTGTGGGCTAAGGGTGCTTCATCAGTATTTCCAAGATAATCTCTTTTCCTATTTTTTCCTTAAGTGATATACCAAGAAGACTGTCAGGCTAGCACAATGCAAATCCTTTAGAATAGCAGCTAAAATGTTATTGTGTGTGTACTTAGTCTTGTCTGAATCTTTGTGACGCCATGGACTGTAGCCCGCCAGGGTCTTCTGTCCATGGAATTTCCCAGGAAAGAATACTGGAGTGGGTTGCCATCTCTTCCTCCAGGGAATCTACCTGACCCAGAATTGAACCTGTATCTCCTGCATCTCCTGCCCTGGCAGGCAGATTCTTTACCACTGAGCCACCTGGGAAGCCTATTATTACTGCTTCTGATTTGGCACCATTATGACGTTTCTCCTAAGTATAAATTAAAATTTAAGACAGTATAGCTTTTCATACCATAATTGCCATATATATACACACACACAATATATGTAATATTGTACACACACACATACACACACACACACACATTTTTTTTCCCAGTTGGGTAGTACAGGATGCAGGATGCTAGTTCCCCAACTAGGGATCAAACCTGAGCCCCCGAAATTGCAGCATGGAGTCTTAACCACTGGACTGCCAGGGAAGTCTCATGCCGTATACTTTAGAGATTATTGCCCTTGTATTGTATATCATTCCTGTGTTATGTCATGTGTCATACTAATGGATTATTATTAGGAAATGTGTATAATAAATCTCATCTAGGGAGAAATTTTAAGATGTAGGATCCTGGATGGAGAGCTGAACTAAATGATAAGACATTTCCCAATCATGAGAAGATCTGAACATGGAATAAAGGAAATCACAGGACTAAGTCAGAGGACCAGTGTTTGAGCTTGAGTGTACCACTTACTTACTAGATAAATGCATGCATGCTCAGTAGCTTCGGTCATGGCCAACTCTTTGCGACCCCCAAGGACTGTAGCCCGCCAGGCTGTCTATGGGATTTCCCAGGCAAGAATACTGGAGTGGGTTGCTATGCTCTCCTCTAATCTTCCTAACCCAGGGATCAAACCTGCATCTCCTTCATCTTCTGCATTGCAGGAGGATTCTTTATCACTGAGTCATCAGGGAAGCCCTTATTAGATAAATACATGTTGGCAAATCATTTGACCTCTCTATATTTCAGTTTCATCATCTGCAAAATGTGGATGCGTCTGTCCTGCCCACTACAGAACCTGCAGATCTCAGAGGAAGCTGACCTTACCTCCCTCCAAGTAGGGCCTGGTGGCCCTAACGTGGTTCAGGGAAGGTCATGTGACACATTTGGGCCAACAAAATGTGAGAGTAGATTGACTGAGGACTTATGGGGACATTTTTCCTTGTTCTTGCAGTGTTTCTATAAGCAACACTTTCCCTGGAGTTACTTTTCTAACTGAGATCTCGAATGCCTGCCACTATCTTACTATTCTGTATGGATGAAGTTGACATACAAAGGAACACAGGGTCAGGAGAATCACTAGGAAATGCAACAGAGGTTCTGATTGAATCAACTTGGAACCTTGCTCCAACTCTGCATTTCTAATTTGAAAGTAAAAATAGTTTTTTCCCTTATTTGTTTAGCCAGTTTGAATTGAATTTACTGTTACCTGCAATTGAAAGAAGCCTAACAGCATTCCTGCCAAGTGGCTATTCAATAGATGGCTGAACTCACACAGTAATGGGACCATCACCACCTGCCAAGGTGGCACTGGTAATTATCTCACCCAGCATACTAAGGTTAGTATCGGCTCTGTGCCTCCACTGCCTCGTGGAAATAGTTTAACTTGGCCAGTTCAGCCATGGGTGTGACTGTGGTCTGGCTGTGTCTCCTGTCTTCCTTGCTGGCAATGTCTCTGTTGGGTGCTGGGGAAGAGCCACAGCTGCTCTCCAGAAGGACAATAGCTATTTGTCTGGTCTGCATTGAGGTGAAAGTCTCTGCAGTCATTCACAACAGCTTTATTGTGTAGCTTTTAGAATCATAATTTTAAAATGATTTGTTTCAGAGGCTGGCCCTGCATACACTGACCTGGGCAAGCTGGGCTCATTGCAGCAGAGAGCAGACACTATCAAGGGCAGAGCAAAGATGAAGAGGGGAATAATATGCTTACAGTTGACTCCTCTGCTCTGAAAGGGAAGGTGTATTTGTCTTTTTCTGCTCCAAGTACCATACCAGCCAGTAAGAGGTTATGCACATGCTAGATGCAGTGGATTATTGACTTCAGACCTCCCTCCTTCCTTATCACTTATTTTGCCTCTGATTGAAGGCTGCATCCATTGCTTTGATGTCTGTGCACTTGCCTCTGTGCTGCCTCAATTCTCCTTTCCTGAGATGGCCCTGGAGTGGATCTGGTGATGACCACCCTGGTCCTTTAAAACTCAAGGAATTATTTCCCCAGCTCTTAGGAATGCTGTCATCAGAAAGCACTTGGATAAAGTGAGTCACCTAGCCCAGGGACAGACCTGCCAATGAGACAGGGCAGCCTCTGTCCAATGACTGGTCACACAAGGGATATAAATACTCCTCTTGCCCAAGCTTGGGACAACTCTACAGGGCCATCTGAACTTCAGAGATCTCCACGGTGTCAGCTGAGGTCACTGCTGAGACTGCATCACAGCCCAGCTTCCTAATAACTGTTCTGCAGGCTAATTTCCACCTCAGGTCTGCTTCCCAAGTACTCTTCACTGTTAACAAGCCCTTTGTGATGACCTACCTATGCCCAACACTGGGAACAGGCATTCAGATAGATAAAAATAAGAAGATAAGACCCATCCCTATGGATCTATTAAATAACTGGGTGACCTTATGAGCTGTGGAAAAGACCCTTCATCTCCCTAAGTGTCTCCTTAGGAATGGTAGTAAGAACTACCTTTAAAAGAGCTTGTCTTGTGTCAGGCACCAGGCTGAGCCCTTCATTAATCTTAGGGGCCATCATTTGCATTTTACTGATGTGGCAACTGTTGGTAAAAGTAAATGTTAACAAATCTAGTTAATGCAGAGTGAGTTGAAGCTCAGTGAGTATATCCACTTAGATACACTATCCCTAACTCCTCAGTGGTATCAAGGGAGCCAAGGAAGGCTTGGAGGGACCTGAGGGGTTTCTTCAGGGAAGTTGGTACTCAACGCCTCCATAGCTCACTTATGCCATTAAAGTAATCATTAAAGGCAATGGTCAGAATTATCATTTTGATAAGAACCGTTCTGAATGTGTAAATGAAGGTGTAAAGGACTTCTGTAGTAAATACGATTGTTATAGGTCCCATTTATTTAGTGTCTGCAACCTACTAGCCAGAGGGCTATATAAATGTCTGACATGCATGACATGGTTAATATTTTCAACAGAACTTCCCATTTTGCATATGAAAAAATGAGGAACAGAGGTTGAATTAACTTGCCCAAGTCTGGGTGACCCAGTTTTCCTAAGACTGAGAAATACTAAAATGGGAACAATGCAAACTGGGACCAATTGGTCTAGGTGAAGCTAAAACACATATGTATACACATGCCAGCAATAAAATCTTTTCATAAAGTTACTAAACACTAATTCCAAAACTGATTGTCCTCTAATCATTGAGCTTGCTCATTTAGCAGATTGACAGCTTCAAGGGCTATTAATAGTCTAAATGTGAAAAATGCAGGAAGCAAGATAAAGTTGAAAATAATCTCTGAGTCAATCTTAGCCATTTCCAGTGATTAAAATATTATCCTTTTAAAATACTAGAATCTCAGAAACTGTATTGTAAAATACAGCTTGCTATGCATTTTCTATGATCAGCATAATTGAAGACAAAAGTAACTCACCTCATCTGAAATTTGACCTCCAAATGTCACCCATGTTCCTGAAAAAGAATAAATATTTGCATGTTATTCATAATCATTTTTCTAATATTGTGCATTAAGGAAAACACTTTTCTTACATTGGGGCTACTTCAGTAGGTTGCTCATGAAGGTACCTGGACAGGAAGTTCTGCCCATCCTCCTTCGATCACTAAGCTCCCCAGCAGGGATCTGCATCCCTTTGCTTGTTTTTTCTTCATTTAAAGGCCCAGTATATGCTAGTATTAGTCCTGTCTACTAAAAACATTTTCTTCTGACTTAGGACCATATATATTGCTGTGTAAGAAGGCAGTGCCCCAAGCCTGCATCCACTGCACACTCATTTTCATTCCACTTGGCTAAGAAGTTAGCACTTCTAAAGGGGAGGGAAGACCTTTGGTCAAATTTTCCCTTCCTTTGCCTCTGGTGAGGGACTCTATTTTGTGTTCTCTATTCCCTTTCAAAAGGAACCCTCTCAGAGGTTCTTCCAGTCCCCATTTCCAAGCTGCAAGGGGTGACAGTTAAGCTTTTTCCTCTCTTATGACCTGCCACTCCAGAATGGAAATTCCCTTTGGCTTTAGGGTGGGATAGAGGCAGTAGCTACTGAGTGAGGTTGGCAGTAGCTACTGAGCAGGAGAGGCATAACCAGTTGCCAAAGATCTGCATTTGTAAAGCAAGAGAGAATCAGGCACTGAGTGGGCTATTGCTTCTCAGGTCTATAGTCACCTCACTCATTCATAATTCTCTCCTTGATCCTTTTTTTTTTAAGGCTATGGTTTTTCCTGTGGTCATGTATGGATGTGAGAGTTGGACTGTGAAGAAGGCTAAGCGCTGAAGAATTGATACTTTTGAACTGTGGTGTTGGAGAAGACTCTTGAGAGTCCCTTGGACTGCAAGGAGATCCAATCAGTCCATTCTGAAGGAGATCAGCCCNTTTATTCAACAAGTCCACTATTTGAGTCTACTCTGTGCCAGGCATTGTACTTAAATTATAAGAATACAACAGTGAGAATATTATTTCTCCCATAATAGAGCAGCAGATTTAAGAGGCAAGACAAAAGAAAGAGAAAAGCTAAAAATACAGTGTTGTGTAAGTTGACTGATGAATGTTAAAGAGAGTCATGTTTATAAGGTGGGATTTGGTAGCTAAAATGTCATGGGGTGGGTGTTGAGATTCTACATGGGGTGATCAGATAATGCTTACAATGAAAGTGGCTTTTGAAAAAAGATCCAAAGAAAGTTAAGGAGCTAGTTAGGAAGCTACCTTGAGGAAGAACATTCCAGCAGGGGGGAACCATGTGGAGGGGGCTTACTCAGCATATGCAAGGTCAGTGAGGAGACCAATGGCCAGAGAAGAGAAGATGAGGTCTGCGGGGTCATGGGGAACAGATTGCATGGAGTGATCTTAATCATAAGAAGGACTTTGGAGAGGAATTTTGAATAGAGAAGTGACACAGTCTGTGTGAAAAGGAACTTGTGCTGTGGTGTTGAGAGCTCACCTCTGAGGTTGAGGCGCCAGCACCAGTGAGGAGGCTATCATGATCAATCTAGGTGAGACGTCAAGGTGGTTTGGTCTGAGGTGCTGGAATTGAGGATGGTCAGAAGTGCTTGAGTTTTTGATAGATTTTGAAGGAGAGGCGATAGGATTTGTTGATTAAAGGGATATAGGGTGTGAGAGAAGGTGAGACTTCAAGGACAACATCAAGGTCAGAACCAGGGGAGAATGCAGAGCCAATTCAATGCACTGCATTCTGGATTTAACAATTTTTAAGTCTGGCAAATAGAGCACACATTGATTCCAGGTTAATGCAATGAAAGCTGACCAAATGGTTGAGAGGTATTTAATCTAGAGGTGTTCAGAGTTATTCACCTGTTACATCACTGGAGAATTTAAGGTTGGCAATGCAAACTGCAGCTCTCACTGAACTGAGACTACACGCTGCACAAAATTAATGTGTTCACTATCTCATTTGAATAGAATTATTTCCAGAGAGAGGTAGAACTGGGGGTGGGAGTGTGCCCACAGATTTCATGGAAAGCAGGAAACAGAATGTGAGTCCAAGCCAGGGCTGATTTGGAGGATGAGGTGATAAGCTGTTGGCCGCCTCCTATAGCCGGGCCAGGGCATTTCCTGTGTGCATTTCCCCTCTGAGCTATGGGCAGAGTCTTCTGAGAATGGGACACTTCCCCATGTCTTTAGATCCAAATTCTATTTATTCTACAGGACGCAGAATTTCAGCTTCAGAGTCCAGTGCTGCTAGACTTCCTTAACACCTCCTCTCCTCTAGATCTCTGTTGCATTAACTCCGTGATCCAGGAAAGTCCCAACCTCTGGATTTCAAGTTTCATCACACACAAAATTTGGGACCCGAACCTTTCTTCATTACTATGACTTCATGATTCTGTGTCCAGGCTTTGAAGGGAGAACTCATCCCATTCAACTACTCTGAACAAAGTGTTATTACCTCACCAACCATATCACATTGTAACTACATGTTTTGTTTTGTTTTGTTTTGTTTTGTTCACATATGACACCCCCACCGGATTGCATCTGTCCTGAGGGCAGGGACCAAGTTTAATCTAAGTGTTTACTTCTAGCCACTGAAGTGAAGACTGACACATAGTAGGTACTTAATAATCATTCACTGAATCAGTAAATAAACACTTTAAAAACTCAGACATCCAGCCCTGAAAGAAATGTCTCGAACACGAGAACACGTGCAGCATGTTGGTTGTTTCCCTGATTCACTATCTTCGATCAGAAGTTTTCAAGCCTGGCTGCATATTTGAACATCCTGGGGGAGCTTTCAATGGTTCTACTGACCTAGTCCCTCAACAGACCAGTTTCATCAGAATCTCTGGGAACAGGACCCCAGCATCAGAATTTTTAAAAGATCCTCAGATAATCCTAATTGCATCCAGGATTGAAGACCATCATTCTATTTTTTTAAAAAATTTATTCATGTATAGTTAATTTACAATGCTATGTTAATTTCTGCTGTACAGCAATGTGACTCAGTTATACACATAGATATTTTTTCATATTCTTTTCCATTATTGTTTATCATAGGATATTGAATGTAGTTCCCTGTGCTATATATTAGGATCTTGTTACTTATCCATCCCATATATAATGGTTTGTATCTGCTAATCCCAAACTCCCAAACCTTCTCTCCCCAACCCTCACTCCAAACTGGCAACCACAAGTCTGGTCTCTGTCTGTGAGTCTGTTTCTGTTTCATAGATATGTTCATTTGTGTCATATTTCAGATTCTACATATAAGTGAAATCATACAGTATTGGTCTTTCTCTTTTTAACTTACTTTGCTTAGTATGATCATCTCCAGGTTTATCGATGTTGCTGTAAATGGTGTTATTTCATTATTTTAAATGGCTGCATAATATTCCATTCCACTACATTCCATTCCATACACACACACACAACATATAATACCACACTTTCTTTATGCATTCATCTGTTGATGGACATTTAGGTTGTTTTAATGTCTTGGTTATTGTAAATAATACTGCTATGAACATAGCAGTGCATATACCTTTTTGAATAATAGTTTTGTCTGGATATATGTCCAGGAGTGGGATTGCTGGATCATTTGGCAACTCTAATTTTAGTTTTTTGATGAACCTCCATACTGTTTTTTATAGTGGCTGCACCAATTTACATTCCCACCAACAGTGTAAGAGGGTTCCCTTTTCTCCACACCCTCTCCATCATTTACTATTTGTAGATTTTTAAACGATAGCCATTCAGACCAGTGTGAGCTAGTACCTCATTATAGTTTTGATTTGTGTTTCTCTGATAATTAGTGATGATGAGAACCTTTTCATGTGCCTATTGGCCACATGTACGTCTCTGGAGAAATATCTATTTAGGTCTTCAGCTCATTTTTCAATTGGGTTTTTAATTGAATTATACGAGTCGTTTATATGTTTTGGAAATTAAGCCCTTGTTGGTCATTTCATTTGCAAATATTTTCTCCCAGTTGACATTTTCATTTTGTTTATGGTTTCCTTTGCTGTGCAAAAACTTTGCACAAAACCTAAGTTTGATTAGGTCCCATTTGTTTATTTTTGCCTTTATTTCTATCGCCTTGGGTGACTGACTTAAGAAAACATTGGTGCAATTTACGTTAGAAAATGTCTTGCCTATGGTCTCTTCTAGGTTGTTACTTGTCCAAAGTCCATAAATCAGTAATTGGTGGAGTTGGAGCCAGGATTTAACCAACTTCCCACTGTTAATCACAATATGGTAGGGAAAGAGTGCTGCTCTTTTAATAAGTTGGATGAAGTGAGTTCATATTGATGGAGGATCAAAACAAACAGAAAGCAGATAGATGCCCTAGAAATCTGGCCTGAGAGAAAGTCTCAGAAAATGGGCCTGAGATGTATAGAGAGGTAACAGAGGTAAAGAATTGGCTTTTGCCTTCGGTGCCCTCTCAAAGGGCATGGACTACAGCTGTCTTCCTGCTGGTGAGGCAGCAGTGAATGGCTAAGTAGCAAAGCAATGTTCTGAGCAACCCCATCGTGGTCATAGTAGATAAACTGGATGAAGATCTATGTCTGGGCATGTGGGACACAGCTCAAGGCCCTATCTTTTTCAAATGATACAGACAAAGCATTCTTTGTTGTTCTGGTTTGCATCTGCTGATGTTCTCTACCAAGCCTGGCCTTTATTTTTGGATACAAGCTGCAGCCTGGTCTCTCATTTTTGGCTTTCAGTGTATTGTTAATGAGCATCTGGCCTGGGATAACAGAAGTGATGACAGCCTAGCCTTTACATTTTTACTCTGGTTACCTTTTCTTGCAAGAGCCAATAATACTGTTTAAGGTCTGAGCAGGGAGGGGGGAGATGAAGGGCTGCTTTCACATCTGTACTTTATAAAAGAGCTTGAAATAGCAAGGCAACTAGGCAAGGAAGTGGTAATGTCTACACAGAACAAAAGTGGGCTCTCAAGGCAGGGACATGTATTTTAAGAAGTATTCTCATTCACAGGCAGCTCTGCAAGATCTGAAGAACTCCACAGATAGACAGATGAGGAAGTGAAAGGGTAGAAAAATGACTTTCCACAGTTGGTTAGCGGTGGGGTATCCAAGGGCACGGTTTTCCCCGGCCTCATGCTATCTTCTGGTAATGACTTCCCCATCTCCCCCGTGTGTCCTGTTCCAGCCAAATGGTATGGTCTAGTATTTGCTCTGAATGCTCTGAAACCAAACAATATCTTGCTCCATGAATCTTCCGACATTCCGCTCTCTGCCAAATGCTTCCTTACTGACCCTTCCTTATGGTAAGCTTCACATCTATTTCTGCCCCCAAACTTCCTCTAATGGATGAAGAACAGGCCACTCCCTTGGGCCATCTCCCTGCTCCCAGATTCTCCCAACTCCATCTGAGGACAGTTTTAATCTTGTCTTCCCATGAGACCTCATGCATAGAGCCATTCTGGACTTTAAGCTCTCAAACACTTAAGAACTTCAGAGCCAGGGCTGACAGCTGAACCATAAGGAGCTGTAGTTGTCAATGAAGGAATTCTTGGGTGTATCCTTGGGAATATGAGTGCACCATACAGAGTACACAGAGGCAGAGTGTACCAATGGATAAGGCAGAGGGGAGCCTAATCTTAGCTTAGGCATGGTTGGGATAGGGCTGGGTCTTCTAGAAAAGTCTGTAGACCTTCTATACGTGTCTGAAGGCTGGAGGTTTTGAGGGCTAAATGGCTAGGATTGACATTACATCCTTCATGATCCTTATAGAGAAGGTACAAATATTTGATGTTTTCCTTCTTTCTTTGATTTAAAGTACTTTTCAGTGCCAAGGGATGCTGCTAGCTCCATTTTAAGCTTTGTTTCAGAGCAAATCTGCCTGGAACCGTTTTGTTCAGTTTCTCCATTACTCTGACCAGTGAAGTTTAAAGACAAGGCAGTAACGATGGGAGTAGGATGAAGGATGGTGGAGCAAGAAGTTTAGAAGAGGCAGTTTTGTTCTATAAAGCAGGAGCTACTATGCACATAGCATAGGAACGAAATTTCAGTGCCTCAAACTTTCCCCCAGAAAACAATGCCCCACTCCCCACATTAAGATGTTAGAATAATGATACATAATAATGTAAATCCATGGCTAAAGCTCCTTACATTTTCTCATGTGGGTGTGACTCCCGAATGAACTGATTTAGCACCTTGAGCCTGTTAGGAAATTCTTAAATAAAACCAAAAGTTCTTTGATGAGTTTTTCTTCCTAGGGAGTTTTATTCTTCTGTCCACACTATTGAATTGAATATTATTACTTTTATAATAAGAAGCAAAAGTTATTAAAAATAATAATTCTTATTGCTTTATTGGGAAATCTATTCATAAACAAAGATTCTAACAAATTATAGCTCTTCCTATTTCCTGAACATGGAAAAGAGGCAGTGTTTATATTTTGTTAGTATATTGCCCAAGGTTCCTTGGTCAATTTCTCATATCTTTTTGTACTAATATTTACATGTTGAAAATTATTTCTTACAACAAAGTTTCCAGGGTAGTTATAACCAGCATACATCATTAATGTGCCTTGTTCATTTTGTTCTTTTGGAAGCACTTGTATAAGAAATGAGTGGTGCTGGGAAAACTGGACAGCTGGACATGTAAAAGAACAAAATTAGAACATATTCTCACACCATATACAAAAATAAACTCAAAATGGGCTAAAGACCTAAATGTAAGACCAGAAACCATAAAACTCCTAGAAGAAAGCACAGGCAGAACACTCTTTGACATAAGTTGTAGCAAGATTTTTTTGGTCTCTTCAGGCAAAGGAAACAAAAGCAGAAATAAACAAGGGAACCTAATTAAACTTAGAAGCATTTGCACAGCAAAGGAAACCATCAACAAAATGAAAAGACAACATACAGAATGGGAGAAAATATCTGCAAATGATATGACAGATAAGGGGTTAATAGCCAAAATATATAAACAGTTTATACAACTCAATATTAAAAAAAAAACCCTCGAAAAACAAATAACCTGACTAAAAAATGGGCAGAAAACCCCAATAGATATTTTCCCAAAGAAGACATACAGATGGCCAATAGGCACGTGAAAAGATATTCAGCATCACTAATCATCAGGGAAATACAAATTGAAACCACAGCGGGATGTCACTTCATACCTCTCAGAATGACTGTGTGTGTATGCTTAGTTACTCGATTGAGTCTGACTCTTTGTGACCCCATGGACTGTAACCCACCAGGCTCCTCTGTCCAAGGGGATTCTCCAGGCAAGGAATATTGGAGTGGGATGCTATACTCTTCTCCCTAGTACATGGTTGGTGAAAATGTAAATTGGTATGTCCACTGTAGAAAACAGAATGTAGGTTCCTCAAAAAACTAAAAATAGAACTAACATATTATCCAGCAATTCCACTCCTGAGTATATATCCAAAGTAAATGAAAACAATAATTTAGAAAGATATATGCACCCCAATGTTATGAGCAGCATTATTTATAAGAGCCAAGATAATGGAAGCAAAGTAAGTGTTCATCAACAAATCAATGGACAGAGATGTGGTATATATATGTGTACACACACACACACACACACACACACACACACACACACACACACACTGGAATACTATTCAGCCATAAAAAAGAATGAAATGTTGCCATTTGCAGCAACATGGATAGACTTGGAGGGTATTATGCTGAGTTAAATAAGTTAGACAGAGAAAGGCAAATACTGTATGCTATCACATATGTGGAACCTAAAAAATAATATAAACAAATGAATATAACAAAACAGAAACAGACTTACAGATATAGAGAATGAACTAGTGGTTACCAGTGGGGAGGGAGAAAAGGGGAGGAGAGCAAGATAGGGGTAGGGGATTAAAGTACAAAACATTATGTATAAAATAAATAAGCTAAAGGATATATTTTATAGAGCAGGGAATATAGTCAATATATTATAATGATTTAAATGGAGTATAGTCTAGAAAAATATTCAATCACTATGCTACATACCTGAAACCAATATAATATAATAAATCAACTATAATTAAAGAAAGAAATGTACAGAATAGTAACAGAGGTGAAATAACACAGTGTTGAAATAAAATTAGACACTACAGGACACTAGGGCTAAATGGTAATTTCTGTTTTTTTAGACAAATTGAAATAGTTTCAATATTTTATTCTGAAGTAAGTAGGATCTATCATTAAGGTTGAAAGCATATATATACCTATGTATTTTTTTCTTTCTGTGAACTCCTAGCATGGGACCTGAAATACAGCAATACATATTTTTATTCTTGGCTTTATACATTGCCTTTCCATAGTAAGTTACTATGAATAAGAACTCTCTGGAAAAATGCTGCTGTCGAGGTTTGAAAGTCAAGGTGACCTCCTTTACACTTACTTTTATCTCTAAAAAGTTCATGGCAAATTTTTATCTTTGTACAGGGATATATTTCTTTGATAGTTCAGTGAGTTATTCTCCCCCAAATAGTAATAATTTTGAGTTACTCTGGTGTAACTGTACATTTAAAAATGTGTGTTCACAGGACTATCAGGATATGTTAGGAAATAAATTTTCATTCCATAGTGAGGCAAAGAAACTCTCAGTGAAAACAAGATAGGGATAATATACTGTGAAAAAGAATGAAAGTTTTTTTTGTAACAGTCCTTTCAAATTCTCCCTCTTGTGTTGTAAGTCTCAGGATGTTCATAGTATTAAGTATCATTAACAAAAACTCAAAGTTGGAATATAATACAAAGTGTTCACAAACTTTTTAAATAAGAAGTTTTTGAAATGTAGAGAAATTAAAACTGAGGAAATAAATAAGGGATAATTTAGCAAAAACTAAAGATTTTTCAAAAACTTCTCAAACCTATTATATTTAAACTAACCCAGTTCCCATGCTTCCCTATAGCTTTATGAATTTACATATAAAGATTAGCTTATTTTATCCATACTTGATGGTTTCCAGCTGTTAATGATTTCAGCTTTTTCTTTTTAATCTATAATGTCCTTTTCCTAATGAAAAAATGTATAGCCGTATCAAGCAGGTGAAGTATTTTAGCATTTTCCATGGAACTATGCATGAAAATTTTTATGCATGACTCTCTATTTCTAAGTAAGCTACAGAGATATTCCTTTTTCAGTAATTGTATGTAGAAATTTATCATGTTAAATAAGAAAATGCGCAAGCAATACTAAATCATGAAACCATGTTGGTATATCTTAAGTTTTAGGAGATCCCATTTAATCCAAACTCTACATAGAGTCCCTTACCTTTGAAAGGATATTTTGGACTATACTGAGAGTATAATAGTACACTGAGAGTATACTACTGAGAGTATAGTACTATCCTGAGAGTGTACTATATTGTGGTATAGAAGAAGCCCAGAAGAGCTCCTGGCAGTATCACCTGGACACTGGTGCTCCCATCCAGGCTTTGGCATTGAGGAAACGGCAGTATTATAACCACACAGTCCCAACTTTACAGGTACGGAATGAAATTTCCTAATGTACTGTACAGAACACTATCTAGAGATTTAGGTAATCAGAAGCATCAAGGAATATAAAAATTACATTTCTGCATCAACAATAGTTAATGAGAACAATCCAGTTCTCAAACACAGAGGACAGGCTACCCTGAGACATTTTCAAAGCAATTAACATCTTAGGATAATCTTTGCATCCCTAGAAACTACATAAAGACTGGTACATGAGGGGGTTCATTAAGTGTTTCATGAATGAATGAATTCAAGAACAGCAGAGAAGTGATCATACTAGTAAAAGTTTGATGAACTCTTTTGCTGCCTGATGGTTTTCTTTTCATTTATTCATTGCTTGGGAACGAGTAAATCTGAATAAATTTATCTGTGGCCCTTCCATGAATTTGTGGCTTGGGTGTCCATCAGCTACCACGTGGGTATACACAATGACAGAATATTCTGAAGGGTGGCGGGCACATTGGCCTGGGTCTCAGGAGTCGTTATGGTAGAAGCACTTGCATTTTCCATCTTAAAGCAGTGCTGGCATTTATTTCTCCTTCTGCCAGCACCAGGAGTCCTGGTTTTAGGAAGCAAGGGAGGCTGTGTCCAGAAGAAACTCCTGGGGCAGCAAAGATAACCTCCTGAAGACTCTCCATCTTCGGTCATTTTGTGATTAGTCAAGAACTGTAGAGATCACCCACCATGAAAAAAAGAGTACCTGACTGAGAAAGAAGGTGGCATCAAATGGTCTGGTGTGTCCAACCCCTCATGATTTCTGAAGGCTGGGTAGAGAGCTCAGCCTGCCCCCCACAAGGACAAGGAGTTTCTCTGTCCTGTTCATCACTGCCTCTCCAACACCTCAGACAGGTTTGAGTTGTGCAGATGAACACTCTCACTCGTCTTACTCAGTGTCTTCTTAAATTAATCCTTTTTAAAAAATATAAATTTATTTTAATTGGAGGCTAGTTACTTTACAATATTGTATTGGTTTTGCCATACATCAACATGACTCCACCATGGGTGTACACGTGTTCCCCATCCTGCACCTCCCTCCCACCTCCCTCCCCATACCATCCCTCTGGGTCATCCCAGTCCTCCAGCCCCAAGCATCCTGTATCCTGCATCGAACCTGGGCTGGCTATTCGTTTCTTATATGATATTATACATGTTTCAGTGCCATTCTCCCAAATCATCCCACCCTCGCCCTCTCCCACAGAGAACAAAAGACTGTTCTATACATCTGTGTCTCTTTTGCTTTCTCGCATACAAGGTTATTGTTACCATCTTTCTAAATTCCATATATGCGTTAGTATACTGTATTGGTGTTTCTCTTTCTGGCTTACTTCACTCTGTATAATAGGATCCAGTTTCATCCNAACAAAAGACTGTTCTATACATCTGTGTCTCTTTTGCTTTCTCGCATACAAGGTTATTGTTACCATCTTTCTAAATTCCATATATGCGTTAGTATACTGTATTGGTGTTTCTCTTTCTGGCTTACTTCACTCTGTATAATAGGATCCAGTTTCATCCACCTCACTAGAACTGACTCAAATGTATCCTTTTTAATGGCGGAGTAATACTCCATTGTGTATATGTACCACAGCGTTCTTATCCATTCGTCTGCTTTTTTAACTTTTTGAAAAAATCATGAAGGGTAAGCATTTTCCTTTTCTTTCAGATACACATGAGGCTGAGTATGTCTGGGGCTAAACAGATTCACCTTTGAGACTTGACTCATCTCTAAAACAGACACTGATGCCTACTCCAGTGTTGCTGTGAAAACAAAATAAGATGATGATGGAATACTTCTTCTATAACTTACATTGTGCCAGGCACTGTGCTACATACTTTATAGACACAATTTCATTTGGAACTCCTAACCACTCTGATTTGAGTTTATTTACTGGCGGTGGGGGTGCGAGGGAGGTGACAGCTGAGACATAATCCCTGGCAGACAAACTTCACAGTCCACGCTCTTAATGATTTCAATAGCATATATCAAGTGTCTAGAACAGGACTGCACATACAATAGGTGCTCACTAAATGTTACTTTCCTTCTTATCTTCTAAAGAGATACTATTTGAAGCAAAAGAAGTTCCATAGGAAGATAAACGACCTTTCCAGAGGTTGTAGTGAAAGCCAAAATCAACACTGGAATGTATGAATTCTTAGTCTACCTATCTCAACAAATCTCAAAACCTTTATGATTTATTATATTATGGATCATTTGAAATGACATGTGGAGAGTGATGAGTAGACTAAAACATTGAAAATGCTGTGAAATGCTGAATTTTAATAGACTAAAGCTAAATGAAACATAAACACCTTTCTTTATTCGCTGGGCACCAAAAGCGGCATCCACCCTGTTCTCTGGTTGTGCATCCTGCGTGCTGCTTGGGAATCAAAATCTCTTAGGGGCTCAAAGTTTCCAGGGTGGACTTGGCCATCTGATGAGCAAGTAACTTGGGTGGGGAGCCAGGAAGCAGAGTTTGTCCATGCCAGCTATCCTTAACTCTGGCCCAGTTAGTAGGACCACCTGGGAGCTGATGCCATGCTCCCCCTGAAGATTCTAGTCTGGTTGATCTAAGGAAGGGCCAGGGCATGTATTTTTAAAAGCTCCTAGGTAACTTCATAATGACAGCCAGAGTTGTGACCTGGTCATTGAAGTGAACTCAATCCCTCTGCAAGCTCCCAGTTCAATGGGAAACCCAGAGTAGTAGGAAAAGAGACATAAGTACTGACCCTGCAGTTCAGTTCAGTTCAGTTCAGTCGCTCAGTCGTGTC